>JAPYZI010005233.1:0-14997 GCA_030523105.1 Ophioninae sp. A BG-2022a
TTTTCGTATCTAAGATCCACACGTTCGAAGTTTGTATCCTCGGTATATGGGGTTTTTTTTTGGTACATACGATATTAACGATATTGGACACTAACTTTTCCATTTCGGAGATACGACCTTTCGTAGATCGTGCCAATCTGTATTCGTACGACTCGAAGTGTGGACCATCCGAATCCACGTTCTCGAAGAAAAAAAACGAGCTCTCGAATAAACGATCCTTTGGTGGAATAGTTATTCGATTTCGTCATCCGTCAAAGGATCAAATTTCAAAAAAGTCAACTTTCGTTCTTTCGGATCGATAATTCTGTCGTTTCAAAAATCTTCGTCTTTCTTTATTTACCAATTTGATGTTTCGACCTTTTTTCTACATTAAAAATTAATTAATATTTTTGAAAACTGAATTTAAAAAAATTAAGAGATTCTTCAATTAGGACTGAAGAATATCAGGACCTTCATTTTTTATTTTATTTTTGTTTTTTCTAGACATAGATGTAAATGCACGAATAGTGGAAAGTCTTTTCTCGATCTTCGATATCAAAGGCAAAAGTTTGAGTTCCATTTTCAACCATTTTATTCATCGCCCCTTTTAGCTTTATTCTCTTTAGTTAGCATCAATTATGGAGGAGTTTGTTCAGGGGAATGAACAAACTTTTCTTAATGATGCATGAAGTTCCGGAAAGACGGATGGGTCAAAGGCTCCAAGACCCCTGGTGCGGCCATTTTTGAAATATTGTTTGCACAAGTTTCCAACGAGAAGGAAGATACCCCTGATCCAATGAACATTCCAATACCTCCAGGACGGATTCATTCTTGTCTTTCATTATTCGAAAAATGTTCATTCTTCGAATTTGCTTTGTCGGGCCTTAATTCCGGGCGTTACCGGAGAACCTTCCAGATTTTTTGTAACTTGGATAACAAGAGGGATTATTGATCCATCTTTGATAAAAATAATGAACTTAAATGGACCCAATACTATCAATTTCCAATTATTCGTTTTTAAAAAAATTCCTTTTTCCATGGACTGAATAAAAATTAGATAAAAAATTATTTAACTAGATTAAATTTGGGTTTCATCTAAATAAAAATCAGATAGAAAATCATTGAATTCAAATTGGGGGGTTTTATCATTTTTTTGGTTCTTAAAAAACGTAACTTCAATTGAAATTGTATTTTTTCAAATCGTAGTCTCACTTCTGTATATTCGTTTTATCAAAGAATATACGACTATTTTTTAAATTAAAATGTAGAGTAATGAGTAAATAATAATCTTACTGATTAAAAAAAAATGTTTCAAAATAAAAGTAATGTTTATTTTAGTACAGTAACGTTTTGTTTTAAGACGATTTTTAATTAATTACGAATTGTACTCATTATTATTTTGTTCAAAATATGAATAAACATTTTTACAAGTAATGATTTTTTCGAAAAAAAAAATTAAATAAGAATGGTACTCATTTTTCTATTTTTAGAAAAAGAGTAAATATTTTTTTAATCGTATTTTTTTAGAATAAAAAGAAATTAATAATTTCCACTAAATAAAACAACCACACATCATATCGTAAAATGTTTAAAAAATTATTTGGCGTACTTTCGTTGCATTCCAAAACATTAAAAACCTTCCTGATTCCAATACACCATAACTGACCTTTCCCTCTCCATTAAAACCTGGTATGTTGGAAAAGCTTGAAAAACCCGTATTTCCGGTTACCCTTTGGTGACCATAAGCGCAAAGCTGCGTTCCAGCACGGGGGTTAATTCGGGAAAGCTCGAGTTAATGAGGGAACGAGAAATTACGCGGAAAATATGACGAGACCCAAAAAAAAAAAAACACACACACAAACACACTCACACAAAAAAAGTAAATAAAAAACAACAAAGAAAAACGCATTCGCGAGAGCTTTGTTACGTAGGTTTAATAACACGAGCTTATACTTAAAACTGAAAAAAAAAAATAAAAAAAAAAACATTGTCTGCTTTCGTCCCTCGGTCCCTTTTGGCTCCAGGTATTTCCAGAGTCCTCTGGAGGCCGGTGGAGTCCTCTGGAGGCTTCCAGAGTCCTTCCTGGAGCCTACCAAGCATCCCAAGCATCCCTCGCACCACCGAGCCGGAAGTTGAAAGCCACCAACAAAAACAGACGTTCGCGTGCAACAAAGCCGAGCGCCGAAAGCTCGTCCGAAATTGGATCAGCGCGCGGTGTAATCCTTGGATTACGAATCCTACGCGGATTTAGATTCGAGCGAGACTCTCCACCAACAACGTTCCTGCTCCCAGTCTTCTTCCCCCTCCCCTCTCCCCCCCCCCTCGTTTGTTGTTATCGCTCTGCGCACAAGTGTATCCGTCATTTTGAATATCCGTGTGTACACCGACGCTTGGATATATCCCGGAGTACGATGATACCTGCGGTTGTGTGCACCGGAAGTCTTCTGCTCCCCCCCCCCCCCTCCCCCAGCAACTCCTTTTCCTCGGCGATTCCTATCTCGCAATCGGGACTTCCGGTTTCGGGATATACCTGTACAATTCTCAGTGATTCTCGTTCTTTCGCGGCGTGGAAAACGCGCCACGGAAATCCTGGAGTTGCTGAGGAGACTCAAGCTGACGAAGAGAGAAGGTCGGAGAGGGATGGGTGAAGCTAAACCGGGGGAAGAGGTTGAAGGGAGTTAGCTGGGAAGAAGAATGAAGATGAGGATATTCTTCCTCGTTGCTTTTCCGTAAATAATAATGATCCACGAGATACCGCGGTTCTGGAGCCTCCAAAAATACCGGAATATACTAATCCGGTGTCTTCAGTATTAAGAGTGATAAAAGAGGGATAAAGATCGTGGGAAATTGGGGTATACATCGGTACGTTGGGGATTAAGGCATCATTGGATTGGTATTTGAAAAAAAGGGAATTGTTGCATGGTTTGATGGAAGATAGTGTTTTTATGAGAAGATCGTAAGGGATTTTATCATTTTTTGGTCGGGCCTTTTGTTTGGGTTTGTTTGGGTTGGATTTTATGAATAATTTACCGAAAAGATCCAACTGCTCTTTGGAGTCCCCATTTGTATTTTTTTTTTTTTCGGTGAATGTAAAAAAAAGAGTTTCCAACGTACGGAAGTCTATTTGACTGGAAATATCCAACGTCCGGAGGTTCTATTTGCCACGGAGAAGGGTACAACGTTCGGAGTGAAAACGAAGAGGCGGAGGCGGTTTCGACAAAAATGGTGACAAAAGAATTGGAAAAGAGAACGTTTCGATGAAACAGACCAACAGAGAACGCTGCTAGTCTCGCGAGCGGATATGATCGAAACCCACTGGGTCAGCACCCTTCTCATTCCCATAGACACACACGTGACCTCCACGTAACCTCCAACGGAAAAAAAAATATTGATACTCGTTCGAGACTCTCTTGTGTACGTGCCAGGTTTTCAGTCTCCGAATCTACACGACCGCACGATCGACAGTTAATTAATAAAAGCTCCAATGTAGCTCGGGGGCCAATGTTCACTCGTGTCCTAATATAACGTGGAAGCGTCCACCTATGCACCAGAGTTAACGCGATGAACAGCCAGAGATAGCCTACCAGATCGACTGATTGGAAGACCGAAAATTGAAAAATCGCCCCCCCCCCCCCCTTCCCGCCCTCCTGTCGGAGTTTGATGACCCGATATACCAGCGAGCGAGAACGTGGAAAGAAATTCGTTCTTTTTGCTACCGCTCCATGTGTATTTGCATTCATAATCACTTCGATCTGTCTGCGTTCCCTCCAACCAGACAAATACGTTTCTCATCGATTTTACATTTTTTTTTGTTATTTTCCGGTTCCTAAAATGACTAGACGATCGAGGTGACGAATTTCCCTTTTTTTTTTTCTTTCGATCTTTTTTTTGGAATTTTATCGATACGAAATATATATATATATATATTTATATATTTATTTCGATATTTTCGATGTTTTTTTGTTAATATTTGGTTCGTTTTTGTTTGGGGAAATTTTATTGAACTGATATTCTATTTGGGATCGAGGTGACGAATTTTTATTTATTTTTTCTTTCGATCTCTTTTTGGGGAATTTTATTGATATGAAGTACTTTGTATTCTATCTTTTTTTTTAGTATCTTTGTATCTTTTTTTTGGTGTTTTATCAATCGGAAATACGATTTTTCAAATTATTCTTTTTTATTGTTTTTTTTTTTTTTTTTTTTTTTTTTTTTTTTTTTTTTTTTTTTTTTTTTTTTTTTTTTTTTTTTTTTTTTTTTTTTTTTTTTTTTTTTTTGTTAATTTCTTCCTTTTTAAAGACTCGTATCCATCCAAAATACTTGAAATATTCCCTTCTTTCGAATTTTCCTTTTTTATTTATTTATTTATTTTTTTCATTTTTGTTTAGATTTAATTTAGGTTTGTTTGGGTTAAATACAGTTATTAAAATAGAGTTTGGGTCGAAAAGGGAAGAGAGTAACTTAAATTGGTGAATAGACTGAAAAAAAGGAAATAGAATACAAAAAAAGTGGATAAAATAATGAGTATTCGTTAACGACAATGTGATTTTCGTACGAATTTTAATGCAGCCAATTTCCTGTCAGACAATTAAATGTCAGTTATTCGAAATCACTGGGAAAGATCACGTGTTTTGGAGATTGGAAAATATTAATTAACGGTGGTGAATTTTGATCGAAAATAAATTGATGGAAATAACGATAATTTATGAAAAACTTACTGTTCTTGAAGGATAAACTTTTCGCCATTAACTTGTATGCATTGTCCTTTGGATGATATATTTGTGCCGTTTACCACCACCATCTCTTGGACTCCGGACTGAAACCAATTCCCGCTCCACTGAGATGGAAATTTGCACCCTGAAACAGACAATATCGAGATAAAATGTAAAATCCAGTTTAGTCAAAGGTTTGTTTGAACGATTGATTGATGAGTTATCATTGGAAAACTCAATATTAATAATATTATAATTACGCAAAATTCAACAGTATATTGTACTTTTGGGAAATTATTGACGATAACGAGACGATAAAAATCGTATGAATTAAATTAAAAAATTGAGATTGTTTTTGTTGTTGTTTGGGTTTTAATTAATTCGTGAATTTGTTGTGAAAATCGTGAACTTGAAATTTGCATCTATGCAACTCAACGAAATTCATTTTCCACTATTTTCGTTTTATTTGATCGTATTGAATAATTCGTGGATTAATAAATTCCAAATTCCAAGAAATAAAAAAAAACATACAAAAATCAAGGAATTCCTAGAAATACCAAAACCAAGAAATTCTAAAAATTCCAGAAGTATTAACTCAACGATTTTAGCAACAAGAAAAAGCTATAATCAATCAAAATTTGAAAAATAATAATATCCTTTAAATTCCAAAATAAGAAATTTCAATCTCATTATAAAATCAGCTTTTTTGTCCTATCCATTCAACAGTTCTTTACCCTTTCAAATTAAGGAAGCTTCCAACTTCTTAATAATTGTGAAACTTCAACATTAAAAAATTCGAAAACTCGAAATTTCACCCTTTTTAATATTTTATTGTTTTTTTCTTTCACTCGGTCGTCATTGATCCCTCGAAACGTGCTTTTTTGTATTTTTTGTTTTTTTTTTTTACATCGCACGAGACAACACTCGTGGAGAGAAGTAAAATTGAGTTGGTCACAGTTTATCACGAAGCCTCGGTATCTCGAATGTCCGGAAATTATAAAGAGGCAACGAGTAACTTTAAATTTCATTTTATTTTCAGTTTCAGTGAGTTAGGTATTCAGTCATGGAGCGCAGGCGCACGGAGAAATACATTTGCTATTTTGCGTTAGACATGGCTGGTGTAAATGTATTTCAAGGTCCGAAATACAGGATCAAACATGGCGGAAGGTAGACGGTAGTTCTTAGTCCCTGTGGAAAAGGAGAGCTTCGCGGAGCCCTTTTATCCCACCGGAAACTCGTTGCAAAAGCATCAACAGAATCGACCTATATATATATCCGGGGATAACATCTTTCTGAGGAATTACTCAAGGATTCCATGAATATTTCGAACGTTTCTGCCAGACGAGATTTTCAACAAAACGTCCTTGTAAAAATCGTGCAAATCTTCTTAGCGAAACGACAAAAAGGGATTATGAGCGAGTAATAGTGAGCTGCGTACAGAGTACACAGTTTCGAAACATTAGACCTACCAGATTTGCATCGATTCTCCAATCAACGATACCGTTCACTGTTTTCATCGTATCTCAATTTTGGCACAATCCGCTCCGAATGCAAATACTTTATGAAGAGTATTTTTTTTTTTCGAATTTACTGACGTATTACTCGATATTGAAAACATGGATGTTTGAAAATTGTTTTTGTTTCTGTTTTGTTTTTTTTTAAATAGAATTATGATACAGCAATTATGAACAATTATTAATTGTTTTGGAATTATTTTAGAATTTTTTGATTTATAATTATTTTACGATTTTTTAGAATTTTTCATTATGAGGATATTATAACAAAACCAAAGTGATTTTTTTTCAATTACTGAAGTATTACTTGAGGGACACTAAAAAATTGTTTTTCTTGATAGAATAATAATTAATTAATTCTGCAAAATTATTTATTATTTTATAATTTATTATACATTAATTATTTTAGAATTTCTATTATGCAGATGTAATGTCAAAATTAAAAGTATTTTTTCCGAAATACTGAAGTATTGCTGGATGCACATTAAAAAATCGTTATTCTTGGTAGAATAATAATACATTAATAATGTACAGTTATTAATTTATTTAAAATTAATAAAAGTGTATTATGTATTTTTAAAAATTACAAAAAATTATAAAATTTCGATAAATTGTATACATTTATTCAGCGAGAAAAAATGATTTTTTTACTACAGTCTTGAGGATCCCATTTTTTTTCTTCAATAACTATACGAATGAAATTAATATTTCTCGCAGATAAGAAAAACTTTTTTCTCCAAGGATAAAAAAATGGGCAAACTTGCACCGTTATATTTAAGCCCGGTCATATCCTCAAGCAAGAAAGGGAGTATCGACGCCATAACGCAGATAAGACTGTTGCAAAGTTATTTTCTTTTTTTCTTTTTTAGTTCAAAAGAGTTTAAGGAACAAATCGTGCTCGATGTTTTCCTACATGTCCGCCCCTTCGAAACTTTCTTCACTATCGGTAAGAAAATATCATTTCTCGATCCGCCACTTTAGTTAATGACAGACCGAAAACCAGAAAAATTATATCTAGATTGTCTATATTGCTCTAATTTAAAAAATAAATAAATAAATTTAAAAAATGTTTAACAGAATGTTGGAAAATAAAAAATTTTGAATAAAAACAAAATGTTGAAACACAATAAACAAATTGTTAAAAAAAAATTAACGAAATATTGGAAAAAGTAAACAGAATATTGAAAACCAATAAATAAATTATTGAAAAAAATTAACAAAACGATCGAAAACAAACCCAAACAAATCCAAACTGAAAGAAAATATTGGAAAATATAAACAGAATATTGAAAACCAATCAATACATTTTTTAACAAAATTTAACAAAATAATAGAAAACATAAACAAAACGTTGAAAAAAAAATACGATTACAATAAACGTTTCAATGTTTTCATCAATGAAATTGAACCCTGAATATTTCTATTCTTACGATTTTTTAAATAATTGAAAAATATGTTTTTCTTTGGATGAGCCTGTAGAGATTCATTAGATCGGTTACTTCGTCAACCCCATGAAAAGTAAACAATTTTTTATTTTTTTCAGGAACTGTCATTTTTCCACATTTCTGCAGAATGTATCCTCTTTCGTGGAAAACTTGTTATTGTTCATACGTGTATTGTTATAAGTGTAAATTTACGATTGGGAAGGACGGGAAATATTTTTTTTTACCTTGACTTCGTAAAACGACTTTGTCTAACGAGAAGGAGCTTTAGTTCTTGAAGCAAAACATTTACCTGCCCATTTTATAGGCGAGCACACCTGCATATATGTATACAGTCTTGTTCAAAAGTATTAGGCTTCCTGTACCTTTTTTAGCGCGACTAAAAATTGAATATCCTAGTGAAAAAAAAATCCTGCCTTAATCTTCAAAACATCATCTTAAACTGAACAAAGCCAGCTTAGAATTCAATTCTAATTTCAATTTTTTCAAATCCAAAAAAACACAAAATTTCTTATTTCAAAATTCTCAACCCTCGTAAAATAACTGAGCAAACTCTAAATAATCGTGATCTCAGATTTATTAACAAAATTTAAAAAAAGAAACGGATTAAAATGATTAAAACTTAAATAATTTAAAACTACAAAAATAATATTCATTATTCATTCAATTTTATTTAAATATCAAATTTAATTAAATATAATTTATCAAATGAAAAATGAATCAAAACATTTAAAAATTCCCACGTTTCACACAAATAAAAAAATATCAAAATTGTTTTATTTTCGTAGTTATCAACTACAAATATTTCTTCCAGTAATCAGATATTCCCGAATACTCGAAAAAAAAGTACTTTCGATGCAAGCGTTTCATAAGTTTCGTCTTTCTCGGCGCATATCAGCCGGACATAATCGTTCAATTTTGAGTCACCCTGTACAAAGTGGGCCCTCGTGAAATGGAAGCACGATTAGAGAAGAGGCGACAACGACCAGCCGACGTATATATGGTGACGAATGGAGGAAACAAGAAATCACGAGCAAGTAAGGGGAGGGAAGGGTTTTGACGTCGGGAGAGGAATGTAGAGGGGAGGGGGGGGTAAAGGGAACGAGAGAAAAAGATAAAGGGGAGCAAGAGCGAAGTTTGTGCGAGAAAGCATATACGACATGTGAGTCGTAAAGATCAGAAGAACCAAGGGTGGCGGAGGAGGGGAAGGGGGGAAAAGTGGGGGAAAGAGGGAAGGGAGGGGAAGGGGCTTAGAAGTAAAAGCGGATTAACGAGGTCTCTCTGTTCGAATAAATCGAATTTAACGTCGGTTCTCCCGGTGAACACCGAGAATACGTACATCGTTTGCTCCAGGAGGCACCGACGACCACGAAAGAACGGAAAAGTAATGTCAAATTGTATACGCGTAGCGAGAGAAAAAAAATGTAGAAAAAAACGAAAAAACGTTAAAAAAAAGAAATGAACGTAACTTCCAGACTTAATTTTCGAGGGGCAATCTGGAACAAAATCTCTTGAAGTTGGTAGGAAGTGGGAACACTTGGAAGGATAAAACTGGTGTAAAATGAATTTTACAGTCGGAGATCGATCAGTCGTCTGGAAGGCAAACCACGTGATTGAAATCTGTGGAACGGTTCGTCGTTTCCTTGGGCTCAACGTTTTCGACCTACACGAAGACTATTGCCGTTCCAATATTGCGTTTGAACGTAATATCTCCGAATTGTAAATCGATAACGCTCTGACGTCACTCTTTATATTCGATTAATGACGATTCAATATTAATTAAAATGAGAATAGAATGGATAATCGTTTCGATATTAATTAAAGGGTTTAAGATTTTTCTAAATGAAATAGTGAACGATTTTAAGAGTACATGAAAAAAATACTATATGTTTTTTTGATGGTTAGTCATTAATTCGATATTGATTGAAAAATAAATGGGAAATACTGGTAATAAGAGTTAACGATATATTTATTTTTTTAGTAACGTAAATTGTTATTTTTAATTTATAATAATAAGTATTTTATATCTCTGATATTAATTCTTGTGATTTATGGAAGTAAATATATTTACCCATGGGAATAAGAATTTTGTATACTTTGAATTCATTAGTATTCATTTATTTGAGAAGTATTTTCTAACCGTGGAAATCATTTTTTATTCTGCATCAAAATAAATATTTTTTACACATGGAAATAATTTTTTTTATCCGGGAAAATGATTATCTTTTACCTACAAAAATTATTATATTTTAACTATAGAAACACGTATTTTTTACCCACAAAAATAATTATTTATTATCCATAGAAAAAATTATTTTT
Source organism: Ophioninae sp. A BG-2022a (assembly GCA_030523105.1). Taxonomy (NCBI): domain Eukaryota; kingdom Metazoa; phylum Arthropoda; class Insecta; order Hymenoptera; family Ichneumonidae; species Ophioninae sp. A BG-2022a. The sequence continues at coordinate 9,967 of JAPYZI010005233.1, forward strand.
TGCTCACGAAAATATTTGTTTCTTCCGCACAAAAATAAATAATTTTAATTCACTAAAATAATTACTTTTTTATCAACGGAAATCCTTATTATATATTCATCAAATTAATTTAACGTTATACGGAGTGTTCAAAGTGTGACGTCTGAATTTTCCAATAGATAAATTAGTGATCGGGTCGGGTCACGTCTATTGGAAGAAAATCTTCATTTTTTGAGTCTTCGGCAGAGTCTCGTCATGTCACCTCGAGAAGATGAATTTTTGATAGATATTCGTTTTTTTTTTTCGTCCGGAAGATCTCGGTCGCTCCGTCTAATGGAAAAGTAGGTCTTGCGCGTTCACGAGGGCGTCACATTTGGCTCTGCCTTTTTTTTTCTTTTTTTCTTCCCGTCCCTATTTTCATCCCGTATATTATCAACGAGCTTTCGCCTTCTGGCCAGACGAGAAGTAAATTGATTAAATACATTTATCATGCGATAGTGACAGGGACGATTGGCTAATCCGGCTAAATATGATGGAAGATTCCTCGTCTTTATATTTTACGAATACGTTCTTATTTCCGTTGAGACGTCTTTTTCGTTTCGTCTAAATAACAAGCGATGTGAAGCTTCTTGTCAATTAAACTAATTTATTATTATTATCATCCTGGATTTGATACATCATTTTGCTTAATCAAAAAAAGTCCTGGGCGAATACGATAATTTGGTAAATTTGGATTCTCGAAAATCCAAACTGAATTCTACAAAATTTCTAATTCCTTCAAAAAAATTCTCAAAGATACCATAACAGAAAAAAAATACAGAAAAAATTCAGAACTCTAAACATTCAACATTCTAACGGAATTTTATAAAAATATCAGAACGAAAAAATGAAACGTAAAAAATTCATAATTCTAAATATTCAAAATGTTAAAAATGGAATTTAAAAACAATAGCAGAACAGAAAAAAAATGAAAAAGTTCCGAATTCTAAACATTAAAAATTCTAACGGAATTTGAAAAAAATATCAGAACAGAAAAAAGACGAGAAAAATTAATCCAAAATGGTAATATTTTTATTTTCCACTTTTCATAATAAGACATAATAAGTCAATGACTATACATTTGTTTAAATAAGTCAACAAAAAAATCTCTCAATTTTTATATCAATAACATCAACAAATTTTATATTGATTAATATGTATACAATAATTTAAAAAAGAATTCTTCCTTGCTATTATAATTGAATAGCTACAATAATTATCCAAATATTTAAAAAATAATATTCATATAATAACAAATATTTATATTAATTAATACGTCCAACTCTATTTTATATCATTACCAATAATCTAAGAAGTTCTTTATTTCAAACTTAGCTTCCCAACAATTATTGATTATCGTATTTAATTTAAACGAATTAACAATTAATTAATTTCATCGTTGAAAAAAATCTCTACAACTCTGTTATAATGTTTATAAATTTACAACGTCCATGTTTAATTAATATATTCATAATTACGAAATATTCGGATAAAAAATTCGAAAATAATTAATGCATTATTATTATTTTATCAAGTCCTATCGATTTTGACATTTTTTTTAAATATCCAACTAACAATACCACTTTGAACAAAACCTTACATAAAACGTAAAAATGTATAGTCTTCATTTCAGCAGTCCATCATAATTAAATTCGTAATTTATTTTTACGTTTCCGAAGCGGAGTGGGAGGGGGGATATCGCGAACAGCTTCATTCCGTTATTTGAAGTTACAAAGGGATCCTTTGTTTTCCATTATCATGGATGGAAACGCGCAGGCTTATAACCTCCGCTATTACCGAAGAGTTTCTCGTTCAAGCGATGACGTCAAGGCTTTGGCCTCCCACGGACCGTACAGCCCGAGGAGGAAAGCATAAATTAACTCAAAAAAAAAATGGCGTATCGAATTAATCTTTCTGTCCACAAAGGGAAATAATAATAATGCACTTAAAATAAACAAAAAGACAATGTTCCTTATAAAGTTGAAGTACGAAAGCGAAAATATATTTTCGAAGCTTTTTTTAACTAAATCCCTAATTAAAATTAGTTTTAAACAATTTCATCGTAAAAAAACAGCCGAAATGTGCCATGAATTCATAATGTACAACAATTAATTTTTAGCATAATTGAAAAATCAATTTTTTATTCATTCGATTGCTGAAATAGAAAACAATTAAGATTAAATAAATTTTTTATTTTTTATCGTTGCGATAGAAAAAACTTTTTGGCATATTTGGAAGGAAGTGAAAATCAATTTTTGACACGTCTTCGAACACTATTTTTATTTGCATTTTTTTGTCAAGTGAAAATCAATGTGTGGCCTATTTTCAAAATTAATTTGTGGTTTTATTGATATGAAATAAAAATCAGTTTTGGATGATTATTTGAATATTAATTCGTGGAATTATTAGAATCAATTAAAAATACACTTTATTCCATTAATGTCTATAAAATAGTACTCAAATTTCAATTAGCCAGAATATAAAAAATCTCAAATAAAAAAAAACATCAAAAATGAAATAAAAAATCAAAAATCAAATTAAAAAAAACCAAAATACAAATAAAAAAAAAACAAAATCAAGTAAAACATCACAAACGAAATAAATAATAAAAAAATCAAATAGTACATAAAAAAATCAATTAAAAAAAAAAACCAAATTAAATGAAAAATCAAAAATCAAAATGAAAAATTAGAAAAACGTTTGATCGCGGTCCAACGACGAAAAGTTACCGAGCCAAAAATTTTTCTTTAAAAAACGCGAAGTTCCACAGGCGATTTGGACAAAAAAAATCCACGAAGAAGATGGACAACACCAGGAAGAGGAATAAGTGTTCTTAAAACTGGGAAGAAAGGGTATATTATCTTGGTATGTACCCCGTATATGAGAGCAATTGTAAGTTCTCCCTTTTCTACCCTTATTTGGAGGTAACGGCTCATCCCACTTTTCGCGCTTCCGCGCCCTCGCCTCCGCTCATCCCTCGCTATACCACTTTGGCCACTAGAAGGAGAAGTAGCATTTTCCCGGGCGATACCATCCGCTCCCTCGGAAATTAAATACACAAGCGTGAGAGACGCCGTATATCCCCGAGTCCTTCTAACCACCGGGTTACACGATATATTTATATATAACAGACACACCAAGTATTTCGAGTCGACTCGACCAATTTTTATCATCAGACTTCATCGATTGGACCCACCGATTTTTTTTTACCGCCGAATCGCTACGGAGAATTAACATTTTTTTTTAAAAACTTCGATCTTTCTTTAGAAATATGTTTTTTTGAAATTTCACTATTTTTTAAATTATTTTAGGGCAAGGTTAATGAATATTTTTAGAAAAATTGCAGAAAACTGCAAAAAAAAATATACTATAGACAGATTTTAGTATTTTTTTTTTTTTTTTTGGAACGGAAAGACAGAAATTTTGAAAAATTGCAAAAAAGATTAGGATACTTCCGAAACTGAAAAAGAATACGATTTAGAGAGATTTTGGAGTTACGATTTTTAAACATCAAGTTTAGTATTTTTTTTTAGAACGAGACATTTTTGAAAAGGAAATTTTAGCAAGACAGAATACAATCTGGACATATTTTGGAGTGTGCATAATTTTTCTTAGAAATTTCTGTGTGTTTTTTTAATGAGATGAGAACAATTTTAGATCATCTATAAAAAGTATAGAACTGCGGATACGAGTGTATTCCAGCGAAATTCAAGAGTGCACAGCTTTTTTTTTAATTTTTGAATGTTTTTTCTGAGGGAAGAGAAAAAAATGAAAAAATATTAAAACGACAAAACTACAAAAAAATAATACTCTGTGGAGAAAACGAATAGTGTCTAGAATTTTTTTGTTCTGGGATTTATTTGGGTTTTGAAGGATTTCAAAAAGATGGAAACATTTCGAAAATAATGAGACGTTTATTCAGGTCATGTTTGGGTTTGTTTGGGTTTGGACGGATTACGAAAAAGTGCAAATATTTCAAAAACGGTGAAACATTTATTGCTTGGGTTTGTTTGGGTTTGGGCGAATTACAAAAAAGTGCAAATATTTCGAAATCGGTGAAACATTTATTGCTTGGGTTTGTTTGGGTTTGTTTGGGTTTTGACGAATTACAAAAAAGTTTAAATATTTCAAAAACGGTCAGACTATTGTTGAGGTTACGTTTGGAGATGGTGAATCGTTGTGAATTGGACTATCAGAAGCTCCGATGTATTTGTTAGTGATTTTGGGATACCCTGTACATAGAACAGAAGAAATAGCTTGGCGTGCTCTTTACTGCCGCCCCTAGTGTGCAAAGATGCTCGAGCCAAGATAACCACACCCAACCACACGTCCAGATAAAGTTAAGGCGGTAACATCTACGTTTCCTTCGGTTTCGGGCATCCTTTTCTCTCATTTTTCCTTCTCGATACGTTTTTTCCTTCCTTTCATCGAAGTGTTCCCCCAGTCGTTTTTTTTCTTCGTCCGCACCATCCGTGTTTCCCCTATCCTTGCCGTTTCGGAGCTACAAAGAGGAAACTTTCGTTTTCGCGCGCAGTTTCCCAAGAGAACGCGGACGAGGATCGTTCACCGTAAAAATCAACTATACGAGGTTTCCAGACGTTTTTAGTATTTATGAAATGATAAGAGCAGAAAAACATTGGGAGTACGTAGGGATCAAAACTTTCAAACGGGTAAATAAAGAAAGACGAAGATTTTTTTGAAACGACAGAATTATCGATCCGAAAAAACGAAAGTTGACTTTTTTGAAATTTGATCCTTCGACGGATGACGAAATCGAATAACTGTTCCACCAAAGGATCGTTTATTCGAGAGCTCGTTTTTTTTCTTCGAGAACGTGGATTCGGATGGTCCACACTTCGAGTCGTACGAATACAGATCGGCACGATCTACGAAAGGTCGTATCTCCGAAATGGAAAAAGTTAGTGTCCAATATCGTTAATATCGTATGTACCAAAAAAAAACCCCATATACCGAGGATACAAACTTCGAACGTGTGGATCTTAGATACGAAAA
>JAPYZI010005234.1:0-10899 GCA_030523105.1 Ophioninae sp. A BG-2022a
AAAAAAAAAAAAAAAAAAAAAAAAAAAAAAAAAAAAAAAAAAAAAAAAAAAAAAAAAAAAAAAAAAAAAAAAAAAAAAAAAAAACAAAAAAAAAAGAAACATAAAATCCCTGTTCTTCAGCATTTCGAAGAAAGGCATAAATATCCCCCAACCAAAAAGTTGTGAAAATCCAGATTTTGGGCTCCGTAAATCCTGTACCCTGTATAATCTCCACCAAACGTTTGCCGGTGGATATTTTCGTCACCGGTGCACCACGTCAGCGAAAACGTCGGGCCGAAGTTAAGCGAGCGGGGGAGGGAAACGGACAGACGGACGCCATATTGAATAAGCGCGAGGAGCTTTGTACGTTGCACCTCGGTGGCCTCGCATACATTCGTACTCGCGTGCCATAAGGAGGCTACGTTAACGCCGCCCGATGTAACGCAGTAGTTGACTGCACTCCCGCTATCGACCGTAGCGATATGGTCGAGGAAAGGTTGAGGGGGGGGGGGAGGCTCGTCGACTCCGCCCGCCGTTGCGATCGCACCCCCCCCCCCCCTCCCCCGCGCCGCTACGGTCGGCCTCTATCGGTGCGCGCGACAACGAGAAGCCAGCTTCGAGTTTTGTGTGCACCGGAGTCGCCGTCCCGCCAGGCAGTGTGTCGGCGGGAATGACGTCACGGCCTCACTAATGCCCGAGTTACATAAACCCCCATGCACCGCAGCATGCGTGCTTCAATCCACCTAGAGAACTCCACGGTTATCCCTACCCTCCCCCCACGACGCTGAACCTCGTCCTCCTCTTCGAACTCCTCTTCCCCCCCCCTCCCGTTCTCTGATTTCCTCCTCCTCTTCGCGAAACCTCCTCCTCCTCCTCCTCTTCGAGCTCCTGTCCCCCCCTCTCCGATTTCCTCCTCCTCCTCTTCGCCAAACCTCGTCCTCCTCTTCGAACTCCACTCCCCCCCTCTCTGATTTCCTCCTCCTCTTCACCAAACCTCCTACTCTACAAACTCCTCTTCGCACTCCTCGTCGTCCCCCCCCCCCCCGCCCCCCGGCCGACGAACGTCGAGAGTCGGTACCGACGCGATCCAGCGCGGGAAAGTGGCGGCGGGGAGGAGGTGGGGGAGGAGGTGCAGGAGAACAGGGAACCTCGTGTACGTACGGCTGGAGAAAAAACAAGTGTGACCTTCGTTTAACCTTCGTTTGACCTTCGTTTGACCTTTATTTGACATTCGTTTCACCTTGGCGTGACCTTCGCTCGACCTTGATCGTATTTAGTGGACAATCGTGGGATTCGATTCGTTCGGGTTGCCGGATCGGGATGAGCTCTGTCGCGGAGTTGAGGTATGGAGTCTCGTTTGGGTTTGGGTTCTACGGGGGTCTGATTTTTCGTTGAACCGGTTGGATATTTATTTTTGTTTGGGTTTGATTATTTGTTGAACCGGTTGGATATTGATTTTTGTTTGGGTTTGGATTTTTTGTAAATTCTTTCGACTGGAAGGATCCAGGTATGTATGGAAGGCTGGTATGCTCAGACACGTTGAAGTCTCCCTTTTTTAAAGTGAAACTCAGCGAATCTCCGAAGCTGAAAATCTATCAGGCATAGTCCCCCCCCAAAAGGGTCGTTAACATTAGTTAGTGAAACGCTTAAGTTTCTACTTAATTAAAATATAAGTACTCTAAGCTTCCGAAGCCGAATAAAATTTCCCCTCGGCGCGCGATTTACGGAACGTCCGTCCGTTCGGTCAGGGACTCTTACACCGGCACGGGGCTTCGAGCAATATCCGATTTGAATAATAAGGAGGAGGTTCGCTGTGCTGGGAATTTTGAGTTGCTTGGGATCTCCGTTCGGAGCCGGCTTTGCGCGGGAGTCATTTTGTCCTCTTACCTTCCCTCTCTGCCTTTACATCATTTTTTTAAGGTTATCATTATTGAGTACTTTAAAATATACTTTTTTGGGTAAACGTCGTCAAAAATATTGAAAAATCGACCATCTTACGAAAATTGGACAAGTTTTATTATCCAAGGACGTAATGGGTAAGTTACGAAGTCGTGGAAGCCGCCATTTTGTTGATAAAAATGCGTAGGACTCCTGGTACCAAAATGTCCATCGAGCGCCCAACGTGACGTGTCCTACATTTGGAGTTCGCGAAGAACTTGGGTAACCGGTGGACGAGACACCACGTGACGCTCAAGTGACGAGAGCGTCGATCCTGAACTTTTGATTTGGTTCGAGTTTGATCGTCAGCGAACTTCCGGTTCGCCGGGGACGACCCGGAGATTCGTAGAATGGAACAGTAGAGAAATTTGTGTACTCGGTGTAGTCGAAGTACTCCTAGACGCGAACTTAAAGCGTCTCGAACGCCATCTTTCAAATTCAATTAATTTTTTTCTCTCGTTGTTATCGATAGTCGGTAACTAGTTAAAGATTTTCTTCCTTATCGACCGCTGATCAATTATCCGAGTACCATGCGCCGGTAAGGTAAAAAAAATCTCTTACCGATACGATAAACCTAGCTCCCGACGAATTTCCAGAATCAAAATGTTCTCTCCCGGAGCTCGACAAACGCATCAAGGATAATTTTGAATCGGACTTTAATGGCTCCAAGTACCCTAAGCAATGGCAGCAACGCCACCGCGACGAAGAATAGCTGTACTTTTGGTCTCGCACCCCTTTTTATCGACGCTCGATAATCTTCTCGCCGGTATATTACCCTCAGTCGATATAGCAGATTGCAAATTTGGTATAACAGACGACCAAAAATGGTGAATAAATGAAATCGTAAATTATGTATAGATGGACATTTTTAAATTTATTTATTTAATAGAAAACAAATAATAAAATTGATTCATTCGTTCATTAATGTTTCAACTATTTCGTTTATTATTATTTTTTCATCGAATAAATTTATTATCGAAATAAATGAAAAATACTGAAAAATTTTTCATTTTCGATGCTGATAAAACGGCTTTGATCGTACCTCAATCTCTAAAAGTCGATTTTAGTTCGAAATAAAAACAGATAGGTCAGGGTAAATAAAAGTGACGACGTTTCGAGGATTATTATTAAAATATATTTAAAACGGTTCGTTAATAATTCTATGGCAGCATGACATCATCCATCCGTTGCGGCGATGTATGCCGATCACACACACTATTTCACACACGCGCACACATTCGTATTCATAAATACATCGAACGTTCGATATCGTCGGGAAAAAAAAAAATAATAATTCTATCGGACAAAGTCAGCCGTATTCCGGATTTATATTTATAATACGTATATTCTAGTAACTATAGTGTTACGTATAAAACTCAACTACTCAGAACACTCTTTATTACCTAGCGAGCAATCTTCGGAGGATTCGACATTCGCGAATCCTTCGGATCGCTCGCGTTTCGTTTCCACCCGAATACACACGAGATGACAATTCTACAGTGGCCAAATTTTCATCAACCACCACTCGAAAAAAGCCCAATTTTTGCAACGAGCAAAATTCGTTAAAAATAAATTTCGATAAAAAATCGAATTTTTATTTCGCTTCTGGCAAAATGGAGATAATTAAATTCTGAAATATAAAAAAAAAAACAAGGACGAATCGCCTTTTCATGGAATTCCGATTTATTCGTCTTGAAGTCCACCTTCGATAACCTTTTTTAAATTGATGACAAAACACACAGAAAAAAGTATTTTTATGGCTGTTTCGTATTCGGAGGTATATCGTCTTCATTGTGCTAAACAGGAAATTCAATTTTACATCTTTCTTTCCAGAATCCTCATTTCTTAATTTTTTTCTTTTTTTTTACAGGATTCAAATATACCTTCAATTTTTATAATATTTACTGACAAAATATTTACTGTTCTGGAAAACATTGAAATTCCATTGTGACAACGGCAGAACTCGAATTTCAAATACGAAACATTCTCGATTTTTTTTTAATGGAATAATTGTACTCATTTTGTAATTTTAATAGGCATATTTAATAATTTTTTATTCTCGACAACAAAATCCACAAAAAAAAAAAATAGCGAGTGTTTCGTATTCGCAATTCTTTTATTTTCTAATAAATTTATTTTTCATTTTTATTAATTTTTTTTTCTTCTTTTTCAATTCTTATATTTTTAAATAAATTCATTTTCATTTTTAATTATTTTTTGTTTTCATTTCCTTCTTAAATTCTTTTACTTTCAAACAAAGTTTATTTTTCATTTTTATTTATTTCTCGTTTTGTTCAAGAGTGCAAATATTTTTTTCGGGAAAATGATGAATTATGAAAAAAATTGTCATAACCTCAAAAATCACGGAACCACTTTACAATTGTCATCCTGCATATATATATATACACACATATATATATATTCACGGCTATCGATACTTTACTGATGGAAGAAAAATGTTTTTTCCATCGCCTGATTTGGTCGATCAGGATCGCTCGTGTAACTTCGTTGTGACTATCTCGAGAGGCGTTTGGTCCCTTGTCGTTAAAACAAACGTATACGAAGAAAAGAGACGAGTATTGGAAAGTCCCAAATTTGAAGAACGCTTCGAGAATGCCATACTTAACTCTACGGATGAATTATTTTGGTTTTGATTAAATTTGAGCATTGATGAAAGTTCTTATCCGGCGCTAGTCCGATTAAAAATCATGCGGGATGTGTATGAGAGAAATATGAGAGCCAACGGTTCGTTTGGGTCACCAATTACGAGGGATCGATAATGTTTTCGGTAAAATGACGACTGGAGATCTTCAGCTGATGCGGAGATTGTTTGGGTTTGTTTGGGTTTAGATTTCGATCTCATTTGTGAAACGACGATGGTTCGTTTCATCGATGAGGTAAAAACGACACCTGCGGATCTTAAGCTGATGCGGAGTTCGCAGCGAAGACTTCCGTTAGTATCGTTAAATTTCACCATCGATTCCTGACAACTGATCCGAAAAAAACAAAGATAGTCCAATTCTCTGATTCACTGAAGAATTCGCTTTGGCAAATTTCGGCGAGTGTCCGTTTTGGTGAAATTACTGAATAACAAAAGAAAACTACGATCAATTCTAGCAGTCTTGAAATCCGGCTGGTATCCGGCCAAGATTATCTCCCCAGCGAGTCCGCAGTGGGGATCATCCAAGCAGACTTGGATCAGAGTTTGATGATTCAAATCCTAGATCCCGCGATTATATCCTATCGTGGTAGTTCAATTAGATCCTGTGTCATCCCAACCCAATCTTGACGAACCAAACCAAAAAGTTGACCCAAGTTTTCTACGTCCATCACCCAATTGATGTCATCCAATAGCTCACGATGTCTACTCGTATCCACATTTCGATGATCCGATTCGCTCAAACCAGCTCGAAGCTTTTCCAGTAAAAAAAAAAAAAAAAACTAACCGCGTTAGATAACTTCATTAGGACGAAGAATCTTGACGTTTTGAAAAATCCTTCTTTCCCTAAGGATACCTAGGATCGGTGAGGTACCTGGCTGGATTGGTATGATGAATACTGTGGTGTGATCGATTCCGTCTGTTTTCCCCGGAATGTCCATTTTCCTGATAGCCAATGTATCCTGGATATAAAACGGACCGGAAGCCCCTAATATCCAGGCTGTTACCGGCGCCAGGATAATCGGGTGGTGGTGGTGGACCGACTTGGAATTGTGACATGCTAGGTAACATACCGACCGATCTTCGCCAGTCTTCGTAGCGTCTAGTTCTCGGAGCATCTCCGTTATCGCGACGATTTTGTCGTCTTCGACTTTGGGACGATCCACTTTCGGTGGAATTGCTGTCTTCGCTGGTGCCCAATCCAGGATCTCGATCTTCCAAAACGGCTAAACTGGTGGTTGGACTAGGTTGCAGTGATTTTGGTCCCATTGGTTGATGGTACAGCAAAATCGGATGTGGAATGACGTAGGGTATCGGCAATTGTGATACTTCTCGATTTTCCTTGGATTTGCAATTTTTATCAGGTTTCCCATCATTATCGCGATCATCGTGATCGGTGCACGAGCCGGGTCCGAATATCGATAGCAAAACGGGTAGCAATAGAAGACCGTGAAGGGCACCGATGAATATCACTAGGAATACCATTTTGAAGAAAACTAAGAAAATGTAGGTACCGGCTAATATTAGGGCCAAAAGACCCAATATAGTTGAAGCTGCACCTTGTACTATCGGTAATCCTAGACTGTAGAGACACTCCTTTACACGATCTTCCGGACGTTTCATTTTCGAGCTCATATAAGCGTAACATATGTGAGCGGTGAAGTCGACACTGAAGCCAATGCACATTATCAGGTTTATCATTGATATGCTGTCCAAACTTACGTCCCAAAGAGACATGTAACCGGCAACTCCTAATTCGATCGAAACGATGCAAAAAGCTACCCAAAGGCTGCACAAAGCGTTCGGTATGAAGATAAACGATATCAGCATCATTATGAAAGCACCGAATATCATACATTGGATACTGGTCGGTCGGACCAATTCGAATTGATCGAAGAATACGAAGTACGGATGAAAGACCGTCGCGTTCAATGGCGATTCCGCGCACAAACGACGCAACTCCTTCACCATTTCTTTTTCCTCGTTCGTACCACTTATGTTCACAGCTTGGATGAGAAATCTACTCGCGACTATATGATCACCGCTCCCGTCGAATTTCACGTCCAGCGAGAACGAACTCTTCGGGAACAACCACACTTCTTTCAGCGTCTTTATGAAGTCCGATTCCGTTTGGATCGTCACGTTTAGATACTCGTCGTTGCGCGATATGTAACTCAGGAAACTTCGCAACCAGCTCTCCGTGTAAATTGGCGTACTTATGTACGACGTTGATTCCAGGGTTGAGGTCAGGTTCTCCATTTGCTGCTGGATCAACGGATCACTGTAGTCGTACTCCCCGCTCACTATCACCTGTCGTAAACAATTACGAAACGTTTGCCATTTGTTTGGTTTTCATTCGGTTTGTTGCATGGCCAATGGATTTACGAAATCACTTTACGGTTTATCAAAGTTTGGGTTTCTTTGGATTTTTTATAGGTCCAATTGACGAACAAAATCGCTTTACGGTTGCCAAAAGTTTGGATTTCTTCGGTTTTCTTCCGTATCGAATTGACAAACAAAATGACTGGCCAATTGCCAAAAGTCTCGGTTTGTTTGGGTTCGTTTGGGTTTCGTTTATATCTAATTAATCATTAAAATAGCTTTGCCATTGACAAAAGCTTGGGTTTGTTTGGGTTTTGTTTGGGTTTCTCGTACGTCCAATCGATAAACCAAATGGCTCGACAATTGCCAAAAATTTGGGTTTCTTCTGGTTCGTTTGGGTTCGTTTGTTACTATATCCAATAGGCGAACAAAATCCCTCTACAATTTGTAAAACTTTGTTTGGGTTCGTTTGTTACTATATTCAATAGACGAACAAAATCCCTCTACAATTTCTAAAACTTTGTTTGGGTTTGTTTGGGTTCGTTTGTTACTATATCCAATAGACGAACAAAATCCCTCTACATTTCTAAAATTTTGTTTGGGTTTGTTTGGGTTTATTCATCAACGGGTCGACAAACAAAATCGCCGCAAAAAAAAAAAGAATATCGCTCGTTCTCTTTTTTCTCGATTCTCACGCATGGCCGGCGTTCTCGCGTGATTACATATGTCCGATTCATCGAGCCGTCATGCTGTCTCCTGAGACACGGAAATTGAACGAGTAACGCGACCCTCACGTTCGAGGAGAAATTACATTTTTTCTTTATCCTCAATGTTCGCAGGAGTGCATCGGACTTCCGGTCCGCAAATGTCCCCCCCCCCCGCCCCTCTGCTCCTCCGCACGCTTTCTTGACTTATTCGTAATTGGAATTTCCGTGTGCGAGCAAAAAGGAAAAAAAAAACAATAATAATTCGTTCCCAACGAATCGATCGATTTGTAATAAATGTGATTAAACGAAAAAAAAAATTAAAGGGACGGATGAGTAGGCAAATTGGAAAAAAAAAGGAAATTAATCGAATCTCAAACGACGTCCGGTCGTGACCAATTCCCTTTCTTTATTTACTCGGACTCGGTTAAACCCGAGTCGTAACGAGTCGTAACGTTTCGTAATACCGCCGGTGGGCCTCATTTTTTATTTCTTTTTCTTTTTTTTTTTATTTATTTTTCTTTTTCGAAATTGTAGCCAGCGGAGAAAGTTGTTTGTCCAGGAGAAGAATGTATATCGCGTATACGCACGGATGAAGAGAACGGGCTGAATGTTTCCGCGAAGAAGACAACGAAAACCCAAACACAAGTGATCGACGAGAAGTAAAAAATAAACCATTTTTTTTCATACCGGAGATATCGCTGATTGATTATTATTGATAATTAATAAAAATGATTGCATCATAAAAATAAGAATGATGAAATTATTGAAATTATTATTAAAATTATTTAATTATTAGAACAAAATAAAAATGATTAAAATTATTATTCAAAATCGTTCCGCGAAGAAAACAACGAACGTTCGAACCCAAACGATCCACGAGGAGTAACGAAAACCATTTCTTTTTTTCGTACCGAAGAAATTGCTGATTGATAATTATGAATAATTAATAAAAATGATTAAATTAATCAAATAAAATAACAATTATTTGAATAATTATTAAAAATGATTAAATTATTTAAATAAAATAAAAATCATTGTATTATTCATATAAAATAAAAATTATTAAAATAATTATTAAAAATCGTTTCGCACAGAAGACAACAAAAGGTCAAACCCAAACGATAACAAAAACCATTTTTTTTTCATACCAAAGAAATTTCTGATTGATGATTTTTAATAATTAATGAAAATGATAAAATTATTAAAAGAAAGTAAATAATATTCAAATAAACAATTAATATTTAGCATTGTTGATAATCATTATCGTTATTAATCATTGAAAAATTTATCGAACCCACAATTGTTGAAAAATTAAAAAAATCTCACCTGTATCCTATAGGGGAATTCCCGAAAATAATTGTCCTCGCGATCGTAGAAAGTGATCGAGTAAGAGTCCTCCTTGGAGAGCCTGCGTCTGTCGAGGCCCTCCTCGAGTGTCGTAAGACCGTACATAGCACCTGCTAAATAGAGTCCGAAAATTATGATCACGAGAACTTTGACGGGCCGGCAGTTGAGCGCAGCTGCCAAGTAATCCCGGAACCACGTCATGCAACCGTGCTCCGGATTGTCGATCGGATTCGTCGGGTCGTCCGGATCCACTCCACCAGTGCACAAAACTCGATAAAACCATGATCGATGAGCTGCAATTTAACCAACGATATCGATTCTTCGATTATTTCAATGAGACTTTAATTTTGTTGAATTTTTTATCGAGTCTTACAAAAAGATTAAAAAACGCAGTTTTAAAAAATTTTTTTTTATATTATATTATAAATTATATAATATATATATTAAAATATCATGTACAATTATCAAAATTAAACATTTTTCAAACATACATAATTTTTGTTTTATATTATTATTTATTATTATCGAAATAAGAAATTATTATGAATTTTATTCATATTTTTGTATAATAAATTGTTCGATTCAATAAGTTACATTTTTTATTTATTAGAATATTCAATTTATCATTGATTTTATTGTTGTGTAATTATTATTATAATTACAATAATTATTATAGAAAGAAAAAAAATTTGATAGTGAAAAAGAGACTTCGAGCAAGCTAAAATGAGAATCAAGAGGACGACTCTCGCGTACATTAATTTCGTACGCTGGACATTTTTTAATCTGACAATGGAACAGCGTGATTCAACGATCCGCTGAATGTCAGATTATGATTAATCCGCGATGATAATTGTTTCGGCTTTTCCGGAGCTTCGTGGACAATGGCATGAGCAATGCTACGAGCCAGCGATTACATACGTATTTATTGTACGGTCGATTGGTAAAGATGACACGCATCTAATAAAAAAAAAATTATTCACAAAAAACAAAAAATCATTAAAAAAAAATTATTCACAAAAAATCAAACAAAAAATCTAACAACGTGAAGAAAAAAAAACGAGTATTGAGAACGATTAGTAGGGTTTGTATTAATAAATTATCTTTTTTGAAAAATTAATTCTTATCATAATACGACTTTTAAAAAATTATAATAATTATGATTTTTTAAATAAAAAATATTGCATTTTTCAACAGATAATTATTTATTTACAAATAATGAATTATAATATAAATAATCATTAATGACAATATAATTGATAATTATATTACAATTAATGAAAATAATTTATTAAAATAATTTCTTTATACATCGTCCTCGTTATCATCAATATTACCATTATAATTTCACCAACGGAAAAAAAATCGATGGAAATTAAAGCGCGGGAAAATTTCGATCGCAATCAAATACTCGGGCAGTTTCCCAACAATTTGGCCACTCCTTAATTTTTTATCACGAAAACGCTAATTATCGTAATTTGCGTCGAGGTTATCAACACTCCCCTATCTTTCCGTAAATGGACTAAAGTCACGATAAGAATTTTAATGATGTTTTGTCAAAATAAAAACAAGCCCAAACAAACCCAAACAAACGTTAGAATGAATATATTAATGATGTTTTGTCAAAATAAAAACAAGCCCAAACAAACCCAAACAAACAGAATGAAAATATTAATGATGTTTTGTCAAAATAAAAATAAACCCTAACAAACGCTAGAATGAAAATGTTAATGATGTTTTGTCAAAATTAAAACAAACCCAAACAAACGTTAGAATGAAAATGTTAATGATGTTTTGTCAAAATAAAAACAAGCCCAAACAAACCCAAACAAACGTTAGACTGAAAATGTTAATGATGTTTTATCAAAATAAAAACAAGCCCAAACAAACCCAAACAAACAGAATGAAAATATTAATGATGTTTTGTCAAAATAAAAACAAACCCAAACA
>JAPYZI010005235.1:0-10897 GCA_030523105.1 Ophioninae sp. A BG-2022a
AATAAACAATATCGTGCCTGGTTATTGAACGAAGGAGGTATCAAGTTTGATAGTTAATAACTATTATTAAATAATTGATTATAAAAAAATTTGACAAAAGTTAGGTTTCATACTACTTAAATTTCGGGGATCCAGACGGTTATACAGTTTTTTTTAAAGAAAAAGTTAATAAATTCTATCTGCAAAGCTGAAATGGATATCCGGGTAGCTGGTCATTGATCGGACGGTTAAAACCGGGGGAGATCCGATATTCAGAGCCAAGTTGATGGATGTTTCGATTTTATCAGATGTGCCAGAAATGATGTTAAAGTTTGCATTCTTGGAACCCGGAGAAAATTATTTTTACCAAATAACTTTTTGTCACTTCTTTTAGCAGATTGGGCTTATAAAAATCAAGAAAATGCTTATTACGACTCCTAGTTATCCGCAACCCAAATTTGCAAAATATATAACTATGCACAATAATGAAAATAAACAAATTACAGAACAAAATATCAACCCTGTTTATGGAGGTTGACTTTCCTTTATCTGCAGAGAAAATGTAATTGAAGAAAAAGCAACGACTCGATATCATACCGCACTTTTTTTCAGAACCTTTTATTCCTATTACTAAAAATCATTAAACAAAAAAAAACCCTCTTAAACCTTGACGATGAAGTTTGCATCGTAGAGGTGCAACAAAAATGACTTTTTCTTTCAATTAGCCAAAGTTCGTCGGGTAGATTGCAAGTATGAGAGTAACGCCTTTTAATTAGGCATTCACAGCAAAGTTGCGACAGATCGATTATTAATGATGATTAAAATAAAAAAATTGAAGAAAAAAAGATTACTGCGTTTGAACGAAGCAGAATTCAACCCCACTTTTTTAAAGCCATGGTTAGGACGTTACGGAGGTACAACCATTTCGAGCGTCCCAACTTTCGGATTTTAAGTTTGTGTATGACGTCATCGAATCTTATATGCATCTTTTGCCTTAATCTGAATAAATTTGAGCGTTCAGTTTTTTCGTAATAGAACTGCAAAGTTGAGAACTTTGAAGTAATGAAGCACGGCGTTTTACGGAGACGTTCGACCGGAAGTTCAGTGATTAAGTTTTTACTGATAACGTACCCAACTTAAGCCGTTAGAAAAGTGGGTTTTGATAAATTAAGTATAACACAAATTGTTAAATAATAAGAAAATTCAAACTCCTGAGTGTAGTTCCAGCGGTACATTAGAAAATGCGTTTAACTTCCAATTCTAGATTATCGGAACTGTAGCTGTGCGTTTACCAGCAATGGCAAAAATTACTCGCTTCGATCGATAATATCTGCTTGAAATGTCCGGTAGCCTAATTTTTTATGGAACAGACGTCATCGCAACAGTTTTGTTGACATTTTCCGCTTTTTTGCATAGTTTGTTTCTAATCTCAATCCATTAATATTTTCATTCTAAAACTCGATCCGCGCGTATTTCCTAAATATTGTGTGTCAAATGCATTGATTTAATTAATTAATTACTATCGTATTTCCTCGGTAAGGTATGCTGAATTTTCGCGGACGGAATTCTAAATTGCTATATTACAGTATACAAAAAAATCAATTTTATCTCTAATGAGGAAGTTGATGGACGTACTACTTAAAGGGAATGACGAACATTATCACGTGACACACGAGTGCGAGAGAGATCGTCGAAACGTTTTAAACCGCGATATTTCTGAAGAATAAAACGTTATTATCGAAAATGGCGACGGGGGGCCCTCGGTGCCATCGTCCTGAATACACACAACAAATTTCGTACCGATTGATTCAGCCGTTTGAGAAAACAGGGGTTTCAAAATTTCGAAGTGGACGGAGACGTGTTCGTCGTGCTTTTACATGCAATATACAGGGTGACCCGAAAATTCGACCTATTCCTTCAAAGGGGTTACAGTAAAGGTCATTTGCAACGAAAAATGTCCCATCAAATGGGGGTCGAAAATTAATGGTTATTCAGATATTGATGTTTTTATGTTTTCTGAAGAATTTCCTGACTTTCTGCCTAAAATCAACAATTATAAAAAAAAAATACGATATTACAAACAACGATTTGATACTTTTCTGAGAGACCAAGAGTTAGCGATGTACGCACAGTTCCATACATTTTTTAAAAGGAATAAAGAGACATTCGGTAGAAAGAAAAAAGAAATTCGGTTAAATTAAATACATAAGGCTTTTTAATTTTCAGATTATGTTAATTTTTGATGCAAAATTTGTTTTTATATAATCGCTAACTCTTAGTCTCTCAGAAAAGTATCAAATCGTTGTTTATGATAGCGTGTTTTTTTCATAATTTTTTATTTTAGGCAGAACGTCAGGAAATTCTTCAGAAAACATAAAAACATAAATCTCTCAATAACCATCAATTTTCGACCCCCAGTTGATGGGACATTTTTTGTTGCAAATAACCTCTACTATAACCCCTTTCAAGGAATAGGTCGAATTTCCGGTCACCCTGTATGAATCATTCACCACGAATCCGGTCTGTTAAGATCGATGATACGAATATTAAACACAAGTGGACATAAATCAGAACAGCTCCGAATAAGATATGCCAAGATTATTTCTTAACCTCAAAGAACTCGTCGTACCTCCTTAAATCTTTCATGGGTCAAACAAACCCTGTGAATTTCCAAACCGTTCGCACTCGACAACCATCAGTCGAATAAACATTTAAAAAATCATGAACATACCTGAAATATTGCATATGTAATATGTAAAAAAAATGGTAAGATCAATAATGAGACTGCGACTCGCAAATAAGATCGTATGTAACGAAGTCGAACGTTGGGTCGTTGACGCCCACAGTTACACGGAAGGGTTAAGAACAACAAATTTGTAACGTTTGTTCGCGATACTTTGTTCGATAAGTTACGTGGCCAAACAAACCCGACGCTGGACTACTTGCCAGTTGTGTGCTAGCGTTTACACGGACATACGTGGACACGCGCGAACGTATTTACATTTGGATCGTCATAGAGTTCGTACTTATATCGTGAACGTACAATTCCGGAATGCGTAGGTATTTCACGATCTTTGGTGAAACGCCTTGGTTTTGATTTTTCATGTTTTGAAACTTGCCAGGGTGAAGCCTTAAACGAAAACTGTGGAAAACCAAAAAATACTTTATAATTCACTTGATTCGAACGGTTTCAAATAAAAGTTTACAAAAAACTGAAAATAGAAATGTAACGAAAAATATTCTCGATAAACCAGGGTTATGAAAAAATCGAAGAATTGCCAGTAACGATTTGTCTATTTTTCTGACTGATTCGAGTTACTGCATCTTTTTCGTTGTTTTTGCAGAAACTATTTTTTTTTCTTTAACAAAAACTAAGCATATTTGGGGAAAAAAGACAAATGTTTTTTCCTAATATTTTTTCTCTCTAAAAAAGAAGAAAAGATTTATCTGTAACGGAGATTCGGTGTCGCGGCGTTTCGTTAAAAAATCAAATTGAATATCTTTTCGATTTTTCGTTAGTTTTTTGTTTAAACTCAACGATAATTCATTAAGTTAGATTTTTGTTTGTCCCTTCTTTCTTTTTCCTCCAAGTATAATGCAAACTTCCTTACTCCTCTGATGTAGAGGGATCATCGTTCCGCCCTGATAATTAGCGATAGTGACATCGATAAATTTAATTATCGGCGAATGATGATGATGAGATTAACGAAGATTGTGACGATCGGAAGTGATTTTTTGTTTGTCGAGAGTATTTTTAAAACGAATACTTCCTGCTTCCGAGATTATTCATCGTGAGCGTTAAATTACGTTTTGACCTCGCAAATCGATGACCTAGCGAGGCTTTGTAGGCTTCGACTCACTCAATAGGCACCTACACGGTGTGAAACGCGGATACGCGTGACGGAGTGATAGCGTCAGCTTCCCCACCACCTTACGCTCAGATATTGACAGAGCCACAACGAGAATTTTTAATCGTTCCGCTAATTCGATGAAAGTTTCGATTCGAACCTCAAAAGCGATACGAAACGAAAAATGTCAATTCGTCAATCCCACCTTAAGACAGAGCTGCAGAAAGGGTAATATGATTAACCCTTTAAGGTGCAAGGTCGTTAAATTTGTTGGTTTTATTGATACTAGATGGTAAATAGGTTATTATTAACGGAAATAAACATTTTTTAAAAGTTATTAAAAATTAAGTATTTATTGTTCCCAAAAAACTGCATATTTTGTTGCATATTTGCAACAAAACAAAATCTGTCTAAGAAATATTTAAAAAAATGATTTTCTAGTAAAAAATATTATTGATTATTGAAATACATCCTCTTACCTCTTACTTATGTCGATTTCAACAGCCAAATATCACTATTTTACCAAAAAATATTTTTTCACAAACGGACTCGAAGAACGCGAAACAGGCTTGTTCGTCACTTAAATCAAACACAAATACAAGTATCGCCATCTAGTGAGCTTGTTTGTTACTAAATCGTTAAAATGTTTTGTTGCCGATGTACAACATCGAGTAAAGTCGGTCTATCGCCTTTTGGTATATTTTTACTTCTATTTGAATGGTATGTTGCAGAAGTACAACATGACTCCATAAAGGGTTAAAATTGGATGAGTCGTTTGTCGATTCGTTTAACAATGATTTTGGACGTACGATTATTTTTATTTTATTTATCTCATATCTTTTTCGCACACTTCAATCTTTGATCATTCTTTGATATTGTTATTTGGAAACGGAAGATTGACATCTGACAAAACCCGTAACATAAATACAGGAAAAAGCAGGGAACGGGTAAATAAGAATAAGCCTTTTTCGTTGAATTCCACCGATGCAACTTTTATTGTGATTAACTTGGTGATCGATTCTCCAACTCGAATAATTATTGAAGACTTTTGATTTGAGGTATTTGAGGTATTATACGACGGATACAAAAAATCGAAAAAATTCTTGAAAATTTGAGCAGTTATAGTTTTGTGATAGAATATTAATACACGAATTAATTTACAATTTTTTACTAAAGTATTTAGTAGTTATGAATATGTGGATTTGAAATACTTGTTGAACGAATGGAACTAAATCATCGTATTTTTCTAGAATATTGTATCATCTTGATTTAGGATCGAGCGACTGATTAAGATGAATTTGGCAGTTTATTAATAAAATTCTATAACATGTATTCAAACGATTCATTAATCAGCAATCATTGGAAAACTCGATATATATTGAGTTTTTGTATAATCATTGATAATTCGATAAACAATTGATAAATCATTTATCATTCATAAATCGTCGAGTTCTATTTTAATTATTATTAAAAATGGAAAATTAACATTTGTCAGTGGTAATTTATTGTTAAGTGAGCTATTTGTAAATCTAAATATGTGCGACGTGATCTACATTTGGAAATAATCGATTTCTTCATTTTGGGCTAACTTTTTGCTCGACGCTCCATCCAATAATACCTTAATTACGAATTTTTTAAAGAGTATCGATTAACGACAATTTATTGGGAATTATTGAAAGTTTCGAATTATTAGCCATTATTCACGAAGTTTTGTCTGCGATACATAAATACACGTTTACATGAAACGTTTATTTGGGATTTGACGACGAAGCGATTGTTTTAAAAAAATGTTGTTTCCGTAGTTTATGCATAAAAAAAATTGTTGGGAAATGGTAAATACAGGTTATAATCGTATGGTAATTAATTAGGATAAAAATGTATTGTCTGGATTCAAATAAAAATAGAGAAAGGAAAAAATGAACTTTTTTCTTTTTTTTATCTCGCGCGAGTATTAAAATTTCGACGGACACTTCGTCAATTTGTCACAAATCAAATTCTAATGAAAGTTTGTAAATTTCGAACTGCGAGCCTGCGAATAAAAGTTCGCTAAAGGGAACGTTTTTCGAGTGATAAAAAACAAAAGGAGAAACGCGAATGTAGAGTTTTTCCAACAATCAACCGTGAAGGACTCTTGCGAGGCCTCCAGATTCGAATAGATGAAAAAAAGCTAAGTGGATGCGTGTACAGCTTCGTACAATATACGACCGCTCAGCTGGTATCGTCGAAAGTATTTTCAATTATTCACCGATTAATAAACAATCGCAAAAATTAACGATCGTCCCGTGATAGTTAGGCAGGACAAATGCGATCGTACAAAAGAATCATCGCAATTACGAATTTCCAAATTTTCGTACTAATTTAAAAAATCAATCATAATTTATGACGACTGATTTTTACCTTTGAACGAAACGATTGTACGTTATTATTGTTTTGGAAAAATTTAAACGGTTGAAATTTTAGAACGATTGAAAAGGATAAATAAAATCGTTCTAAATTTTTTGTTTCTATTTTGGTTGCGGAAATATTTTTTTTTTGCTTACTTTTGTTCGAGATTTTCGACCATAATTGGTTGGAAAGACTTTAAATAAGACAAATAAATACATGAACAAAAATGATTACGTTCCAACGGGAATTTGGATGGCATCGTAATTTGCATATTAAGAAATCGGTTATTTGAAATTAAATTTCCTTGGACTTGAAGTTTCGCATAGTTCGAACGCAATGAAATTTTTTTGTTTTATCATTTCCATTATTATCCAAAATCATATTTTGCCCGTTTAAACTTCTTTGAATCGCTGATCAAATGTCTTAAAAATCGTAAAGCCGCTTTGAGTGCTCAAAATGTAAAATGTACAATGTAAAATTACATAGAAAATATGGGACAAAAGATAAAAAAATCGTTTCCATCGTACTCCAATGATGCAAAAATCCATATCCTATTACCATATTTTTTTTCATAATAATTTCATTCATATTTGTTAACTCTTTATACAGGCGGAACTCTCGACGTGTACTCTGCAGCGCCGCCCCACATTCCCGCGACTTTTGAGCTACTCAATTATTCGCACTGTTGCCATAAAGTTCGCGCGAGGCTTGAACCTCAGTAAACGATCAAAAAAAGTGACTATCTCGTGCGAACTCTTTTCTCGCCGAGAAACTCCGTTATACAAAAGCTATCTTTTTTTTCGTTAAAACGATTATTTATTCCCTTGAATTTGTCGTTTTTTTTTACAACACATTTGTCCACGTTAAATGTTATTTATCAGCCTTCAGTGGAAAATCCAGTTTTGGAAACGCCTTAAGCACAATTTTTTGTTTGTTACGTGCACAATCGGAGTGACGAAAAAAATTTGACGATCACACATAGAACTTTGAATTTTACCAAATATGTATTACGAAAAATACATTCAACTTTTCGTTTCAAATTCTCGGCGGCGATCTAGTCCCTTAATACGTACAATAACATTTTGGTCGATTTAGAAGGTTAAGAAATTTTTTTTTTTTTTCATTTTCGTTTTGTTACGATAATGATCATTTGAAAATTCATTCAACGATTTCAATGAATTTTGTGAAGAAGCTTGCGCGATTAGAGCATCCAAAGATCGTTATAAAAACAAAAACTGCACTCGAAAGAAATCAGTGAGATGATCGAAAGATCCTTTCGACATTTATTTGTATGTTCATTGACAAAATTATACACAATTTTATCACAAAAATCATCGAAAGAAGATTTCTCGATCTGTACATTCAATTTTTCGAAAAAAAGAAAAAAACAGTAAAAAAAATTACACCTGATGGGTGATATAAATAAATCTTACGAAGAAAAAAAAACTGTTGGCGACGACGTAAGCTACCATTTCGCTGACAAGTGTACGAAATTTCGAGTCAATCCGTGTTCAGTCGTCGCGAAATCGTGTCCATTGGATTTCGAAAAAAGCAATTCGAGAAAATCGTATTAAAAGATTCAACCAGGGATTGGCCATCGTTGGAATCACGAGGTTGCCATAAATCAAAATTTCTTAGATTCTAACGCGATTGATTTCGAATTTTATCGAAATTTTATCGACAGCTTAACGCCTCGATTAAAACTTCAGAAGGCTCTTCAATACCGTAAATTTCAATCTCAAACCCTCTCGATACGATACATTTTCCCTCGTTCGATATCCGGCGATCCTCCCCCCTCCTTTTAAACCCAAACAAAAAAAAACAAAGATGTCCGCCGTCCGTTCGTATCCCCACACATATTTCGAGTACGTACAACCGTAGGCTGCACGAGTTTTTTTTCTTCCGCGTTCGCACGGGAGTGCGGAGTATACAGCGTTTGCCTGCGTGGCACGTTCGCGAAACAAAAGATCGCGCGGCCGAACCGTTCTCGCTCGGAAAAAACCAACCTCGATATTTCGAGATGACGAAACGCGATACTTTCCCGTGCCCGATGTTTCTACCCGTCCGAAGGGTCGCGCAGAGCTGCGGGGACAACGAAACGCTCCGGTGGGACGAATCGGTGGTGAAAAATAGTGGGGCGGGCGGGGGGGGGGGAGGGTACTTCGAACTTTCGATCCGACTCGAGTCGAGAACGCCGCGGGTCCAACAGAGACAACGACAGTCATGGGAGCCGGAAGAAGGGTGCAAAAATGGCAGGAGGGGTGGGGGAAAGATTAAGAAATAGAATTTGTATTATTAAAAGGACCGCTTAAAAAATTTGGGCGTTTGGGTTTTCGTTAAGATTTATAGAAGACCTCGTTAATGGATGAAGCGTCACGTTACCGTTTTATTATGAACAATCAACGTGCCGTTTAGCACTTATGTGAAGTTGGCAATCCACTTTAAGGGGTTGCTATCGTTTGCACTTCGTTTGAACTTTAATTCGAAAAGGAACAAACGTTCAGCGGTACGTTATCTTGTAGGTGATGCCTGTGGTCCGATTAAATTAAAAAAGATTTTTTTATAATTTTTATTAAAAAAAAATTTTCGAAAAAAATCTTTTTTCTTTTGCGGTACAAACGGATACAAACGATTGCCTCCGCAATGGTATTTTTTTTAAAAGCCCTGAGCTCAAACGGGCTGCCAACTATTTTTCGGTGTCCTCGTATTTATTTCCCCCTTAAGGCACGAACAAACTTTAAGGTGTTACAAACGAGTACAAACGGAGTACAAACGATTGTAAAATAATGCCCCCCCCCCCTTAAAGTTGGTTGCCAACTTCACGTAGGTCCGTTTAGCCTTGGCTGAGCGATTCCCACGTTTTGACGAGTTCGACAAACCCACATTGTAATACCCCTGTGATTTGAATTTGACATTAATACGACACGGGTAAATGAGTGACGACGGGAGGTGAATTATTGTGTATAGTTATTAGGATGCTCAACAGGAGAACAGTAAATTATATCGTTTGATGTATAATCATATGTTCGGTTGATGGAATAATTCTATGTTTCAGAGAATATTAATACTATTAACCCGATTCATTTATCGTGGAAGATCGAAGCCATTTTTCTTTTTTTCGACCCAAGACAATTTTCTTTTCTTCCTTACGGCGAAAAGTAATATATTTATTAAGTTTTTTTTCAACCTTCGCGGTGTTCTCTTAAAGTAGAACTATTCAAGAGTGTTCAGGAATTTTTTGCTAATTTTTTCATTGCAAAAGCACGTCTCGAAAAAAGCGATAAACCGATCGGGTTTTTATTATACTATTAATCAAACTTATATATAAGAGTACTAGCCTTTGCTCACGGTTTCACTCGCAAAGTATAAACGTCATAAAGAATTGTTCGTTCACATTAATCATGATTTTTGATGGATAGACTGTTCCAATTGTTAAACCATTTAATATGGTTTCTCCGTGAAAACTTAGAAACCCAGTTATACCGCTTTTTAAATTTTTGAATTTCCTTTCTCATTCCTTGTCTACATCTTAGAGGGATGCAACATTCCAGCTTTCGAAGTCGAGGGGTTTGCGCTGGGTGTTGACGAGTCAACGAGTCAGTCAGAAATGTTTTTGTTTTTTTTTAATACATATAAATTAACCCGGCGAGAGTGCAGCAGGGTATATCATACCAACCGTGTTGTCGTTGAACGTCGTTGAAAATTCATTGTAACTTGTTTCCAGTAATATAAAATATAAAAAATAATGAAAATGCTTTTTCATAAAAATGTAGTTTTACAGCCGATTTTGTAAAAAGTTACGTCAAATCCTGGGACGTATTCTTTGTTACATTTTTTCAACACATTCTCGGCGGGTAAATCGCGAGATAAAATTCTGTATTTCGATGAAAAATAAAACGCGTGGGTGATGGAAACGCGAATATTCCTGAATCCTGATGGCGTTGATGGGGATACTCGTGGTGATCGGAGAGACGACGAGTTCGCGTTTGAAAAAAAATGCGAGCTCCGTGGTTTCCGGCGGTTTACTCGGGTTCTCCCCGTCCAGCGTTTACTCGTTGCAAACTCGTATCGCCCAGCATACGTAAGAGACGTTTGTTCGCGCGATCCCAAGACCGAGGGAACGTTCCTCGGCCATAGGGATTATCGTTTTTTCTCTTTCCCCGTTGCCGCGCGCTGTCCCTTTCCTCCGAATCTTTTAACGTTTCCTTTTTCTTCTTTTTTTCTTTTTTCTTTTTTCTTTTCGCTCCCGGTCGGTTTTTTGCTCGGGCTGAAACTCGTTTGGTGCGACGGAGTTTCGAGGACAGGGCCGAGGAGAGGACCGAGCGAGACGAGGCTCGCGGGTTTCGCTCGCCGACTCCGAATCCTCCACTCTCGGAGACCACGGTTTGCCGGTGCTGCCGCTGTGGACGCGCTCTACCTCGATAGATATCGATCCCCCACCCTGTAGTGGCGATGTGTAACGCCCAACCGAGGACCCCGCGTATGTCTGTGCCAGTGTCAGTTTACACATAGAAAAACTACACGGACACTTCTTGGCTTGGTTTCTCGCTTTCCTCTTTCTCTATGCCCCCCCCCCCCCCTCCACCCTTCTGCCGCTCCCACGTTGCCGCTTCAGCGTTTCGTTCTTGTTTCCATAGAGAATCTGTGTGTGTGTGTGTGTGTCAGAGAGAGAGAGAGAGAGAGAG
>JAPYZI010005236.1:0-23494 GCA_030523105.1 Ophioninae sp. A BG-2022a
TCTTTTTTTGCGATTTTTCAAGTGGACTTTCCGGGAAAACTATAAGAGATATCGATACGAATCCAACGCCATTATTTAAGTTAGGCGAAAACCTTTTCCGAACACACCCAATGAACCTCCATACCATATAAGAAGCTCACTCTACGACCTTTTGAAATATCGTGATTTTTGTGATTCCGGAAAAGATGGCCGGGGAAGACGAAAAATATTTTTTTTCCGTTTTTAAACTCTTAAAAGGGTGTATGTGATCGGAAATTTTCGGCTGATTACGAAAATGCCCGAGTTTTTGCCGAAGGTGGAAAATTAGACTGGGAAAATGGGAAAAACCCATTCTAGAATACTTTTTGGATATTTTTATCTGCTGCAGATTACGGTAGCTATCTAGAAATTAGATTTTGAAATTTCGATGTGGCTAGGAACGTGTTCGTCATTGCCTTAACTGTGAAAACATGATTTTTTTTAACAACTATGCAATTATTTTTATTTATTTTACGTTCGTGACGTCATTTTTTAAAGACGATCGTGACGTCATTTTGTTCTACGTCCATGACGTCATTATAGGCAAAAGTAACTTCGGATTCTATTGTTCCTCGCTTATTCTACGAGATTTGAATATTTCGGTCAATGAAGGCAAATTTTTTTCGCCGCGTCGTGGGAGACCTCGAAAAAACGTGTATTTTTTATGAACAAATAGAAGAGTATCCGGGAAGCACGCAGGATGAAAAGTAAATAAAGTTTTCGTGATTCGCGTCCGCAGGGGTTCGTAATCGAAACTCGTCATGATGGACGCGTGGCGAACGAAAAATTGTTCCTGAAAATAATCACGAAGGGAACTGCGGCGAACCTTTTCGTTTGCCCATCGTTCTTTTTTTTTGTGCTCTCCGGACGCGGAAAAAGAAGGAACGAATAAAAAATAAATAAGTCAATACGGAGTAGCGGATAAAGAGCGAGTGACAGCGTCAGGGAAACAGGAGAGAGGATGGCCGATCGATAGTCGTGGGAAAAAGTAATATCAAACCGAAAAAAAAAGAAAAAAAAAAAATGAATAAACGGAACAATCTTTACGAAGGGGGAAAAACGTCACGACGGGATACGAAGGAATTTTCGACTGGTTACGAGATGAGTAAGGGGGAAAAATGGGGGACCGAAAATCCAATGAAATCTTGACCTGTTCGTCCGGGAGATGAGATATCCCTCAGGGCTTTCCAGCTGAAATGATGCGCGCGATTTTCGTTCTCTCTCTCTCTCTCCTCCATCATTTTCTCCACTTTTTCTGAATTTCAAACGGTGAAAACGATAAGGATATGGAACAAGTACGGGATGTATGTTCCGTGCACGAATAGCGGAACATACGTGTCTACCCAGCGAGTGGAAACAGCGAGGAACGTACATTCGAAATATGGTAGATCCTGGCACGTATGTACGCGAAGAAAAATAAAAAAAGAAAATTATTGTTCTTCTTATCTGAATTCTATTTGCCGTTCCCTCTTGGGATCGTTTTTTCATAGTTACGTTTTTCGTACCGGCGATGCATAGTAATATTATACGGTCGATTCGCAGTTCAGTTTTTTTTGTTTTTTTTTTTTACTTCCTGATTCCCAGCGTTGTTATCACTAGCCACGTTTTACTTACTCGACACAACTTCTGTTTTCCCTTTGCAGACGCTTTTAAGCTATGATCTGTGTTTGGGTTTGTTTGGGTTTAAACTTTGCTTTGTGTTTTTTGTGTTTGTTTGGGTTTGAACTTGTGTTTAGATTTGTTTGGGTTTGAAATTGAAATTGAACTTGTGTTTAGGTTTGTTTGGAAATGAAATTGTGTTTAGGTTTGTTTGGGTTTGAACTGTGATCTGTATTTTTATCGAGGGCACGCGGAAACTGTGTTTGGGTTAGTTTGGGTTCGTTTACGTTTAAGCTGCGATCTGTGTTTTTATCGAGGGCACGGGGAAACTGTGTTTGGGTTTGTTTGGGTTTAGACGGCCCCATAATTATTCTGATTTTTGTTCTGATCGTATCAGGGTCTGATAATATTAGAGTTTCACAAGTTTTTAGCTTGCTTCACCGATGGCCGGTTCAGTATACATGATAAATAAATGAATATTCATTTCTTCAATTTTTAATGAATTTTACGGATAACTTGATGAGCGGTTCCTGAGTTGAAAAATGCATGCCAGGCTGAGAACATGGTTAATTCGAGGGAAGTAAAACCGAGGATATTCCACGTATGAGTACGGGGTAAAACGGAACCACCATAACAATCCATAAAACATGATATTCCCGGGAAACCGGAGTGCCAAGAATGTTCATGAATGAAGAAGACGGTCTTGTTATACACCAACGGAAAGGTTAACGGCAATGGAGAGAAAGATACCGAGAGAGAGAGAGATGAAGAGAAGTCGATGCAAATTTCGGAGTATTGCGCGTCTCAGCCTTGAAGCCGGATTTGTCCTACGCGCTTTCAGTGGGTGGTTAAGCCATGTAGACAAATCGTAACTACAAAGCGACCTAACTTCCAACTCACTCCGGGTACACCTGTTATAGGGAAATTCCATTTGATCGATGGCAAAACTTTAACCATTGTCCAAAATTATACTCCGAAGAATTTTCGACTGATCATGTTTCAATTCGTATCTTTGTTTAACGTTGACAAATTTTTGACTAACATCAAGACAATGGATTTATCAAGGACGCGTTCACCCTCAAGCTTAACCGCGAGCTGCGCATCCGTTTATTCTCACACGGTGTATCCAAACGCAGAAGAGTCGTCTGTTACCAGCGAGATTGAGAAGTGAAATGGTAGCCCGAAATTTGCGCCAACGAGTTTGTGTATTCTTGGAGTACACCGCAATTTCCACACTCGAAAACTTTCGGCCTTTGTGTGTACCAGATGAAGTCGGTGGAGATAAAGTAACGAGCGACGAACTAATGCACGACGAAACGTTTTCATAACCTTTCGTGTATGCGAGATAGCGGAGACTTTCTCTCACTTTCTCTCTCTCTCTCTCTCTCTCTCTCTTTCTCTTCGTCTCTCAGCCCCTTTTTTATTTTCTAGCGTTTCAAGCCCCGGTACATGACACGAGCAACCCTGTCCAAAGGAAATTGCTAGAATTTCCACGAGACTGAAACGGAGGATTTCGCAGGATATGAAAATGTGTACTATATTACGTTTTCTTTTCGTTTTTTTTTTTTTTTTTTTTTTTTTTTTTTTTTTTTTTTTTTTTTTTTTTTTTTTTTTTTTTTTTTTTTTTTTTTTTTTTCCCTCTGATGGAATTATATCAATTTTTTTTGCATTTTTTTTTCCCCGAAGATTTAATATGCCAATTTTTGCCAATTTTTGGCATTTTTAAACGAAAACTTGGAGTTGCCAATTTTTGATTGTTTTGTTTTCTATTTTTGTGTTATTTATTTGCTGTTTTGTTTTGTTTTCTATTTTGGCTTTATTTATTTTTGTTTTTATTTGTATTGTATTTTTCTTTTATTTTATTTTTATTTTATTTAGTTTGATTGATTTTCTATATTTCTGTTTTCCATATTTCTAACCCAAACCCAATTGAAGATTTTCCACTGATCAAACTCAATGCTGTACATTTATCGAGGGCACGAGGAAACCGCTGAAAACTTCCACCAGAATCGACGACCCCATCTTTTTCGAATTCTCGCTGCTGTTTTCATCATTGATATAAACTATTTTCTCAGACGGTTCTCTATCGGTTTTCCATTGGTTGGTTGATGCGCCAGCCGGTGCACGGCTGAGCAGTCATTACTCCGAGTACCGACAATCCATATCGGATCTTAACTCGAATAAGCGCTGGAGCCAAAACTTGATAGCTTTAAACTCGATTCACCAGTTTTGGTATCGAATTTTTTATGTGTCTCGATGTTTTTTCTCACCTCTTTTTTATGAATAACAATAACAACGTGATTTTCAACGAAAAATAAAAAAAAAATACTTCTATGTTTCAATACAATTACAAAAAAGAGAAAATAATTCATTTCATATTTAATTAGCTATTAAAAATGTTTATTTTCATACGCTGAGCGAATATAATTTATTTTGAGATTAAAAATACATTTTTTCATTTCACATAAATCCATAGGTCATCAATTTATTCATATTATTTTTTTGACGTACACAGAAAGAAACGTTCAATTGAAATAAAATGTTCATTAATCCTGTCTATTTATTAATATTCTAATAATTGATTTCCATTAAAAAATAATATTCAAACATTTGGATGATCGAAAAATTTCTCACGAGAAATATTTCGATAAAATAATTCAAAACGTGGAAAATACGTTTGATTATATCGATAATTCCAAAAGCTCATGAAACGTCTCGAAAACGAACAATCGCATTCGTACCTCTGATTCTTCCTTTTCATTTTTGATTATCATTTTTTATTTCATTTTTTTTTTTGTCGTTTCTTTATCTGTCGTTCAATTGCAGTATTCGTACTTGGCAGTTATCTCTGGTTTCCATGATTCTTGTATCTGTATAGCCTCATACATTGATGGGATACCATCATAATCCGGTTACGTAGAGTTTGGCGTTTCGTGTCTTTCGCCGTGGATATTTGGGTCAATGGAAGAGCGCGGGACTCACTCGTGGTGATATCAAGCCCGGTGGGGCGAATATCACCAATACTTAGCGCCGAGCTCTACAGAGCGATGCAATCATCTTGCCAGTAAAATTTTGTATATCTATATACAACCCCGTACGCTTTATTCCCCCTTTGCTCTTTTACCTATCCGTTGTCTCGTTCCTCTTCTTTCTTTTCTTCGCCACGTGAGTGCATATCTTGTCGAGATCTTGAGCTGTATATTTTATTCCGTTCTCTCATCGATCCCTCGTTCGGTCTTTTGAATCCCGGTACGAGATTCGTTAAAAAAATAAGGTGACTTTTTAAATATTTCTCTCGAAATAATTTTTTGTTCTTTTCATTGATGTAAAATTGAATTTGTACAAATTTATTTATATATATGAATTATATATTTATGTAAATTTAATTTTATATGTAAAATCAAAATATAATATAATGTAATATAATAAAATGAAATATATATTATATTTATATATTTTATTTTATTATATTATTATTCATTTGATTATATTAAATTATATTATATTTTGATTTTATATATAAAATTCAATTTACATAAATATTCACTTCCGGAAATTGACGAATGAATAGGAGAAAATTATTATAAGGGAAAAATGTAAAGATTTACATAAATTTCTGTATATAAAAAATACTTTTTGAAAATATATTAAAATAAAATATATATTTATATATTTATATATCTATATATTTATATATTTTATTTTAATATATTTTTAAAAAGTATTTTTATATACAAAAATTTATATAAATCTTTACATTTTTCTCTTATAATAATTTGCTCCTATTAATTCGTCAATTTCCATTTTTTCGCTCTTTTCAAGTATTTCATATATATCAACGAAAAAAAGTAAACCTCCAAAATGGCTGACGTTATCAACACATTTTGAGGACACCTGTAATCAACGCACCAAAACAAAAAAAAATATCGGAAATCAAATTTCCGAAACAAGAGAAATTTGAAAAGTCACTTTATTTTCCAAAGAAATCTTGCACATATTTTTCGTTTTTCAAAAAAGGACATTAAATCGATGGGGCGATCGCCGCAGGATTTTGCGGCTTGTACTTTGACGTTTACAGAACTTTGACTGACGCTTCGTTATTGGAAATTTTCGGTTGTGAAGTTTGCTTTGAAACGGCGAGGCGGGTTACGAGGTATTTTGGGGAAAACAATATAATGAATATTGAATCGTACAACAATGTTTGTGGAAAGTAATAGGCTCGAAAGAAACCCTTAAAATTTTTTCCTTCCTCTTTTCACTTCCACAAATTTTGGGACTTTTTCCTTAGCACTTTTTTCCCCCACTGATTACTCCAGTGCTTTCGAATTCCCGAATATTCCTCTAGATCAACAGTGACTCTCGCAGGACACCAGAATTTACAAGAGGGCACAGGGAAACCGTAAAAACTTGGTAATCCATCCAAGTATTGATCCTAGCTAAAGATACCATGAATTCGAACATCCAGGAATCGTCTATTCATCCAGTTCTATTCCTTTTCATTCGCTATTATTTTGGCGAGTTTCCAATCGCACCGCCAATAATTAAGGGGTTAATAAACGTAGGCAATCAATCAAACGGCGCGAGGGGCTCGATTCCAGTCGCGATCTTTTCCGTGCTCATTGAAAGTCTCGAATTCATTAGCAAACGTGTGCCCGTGGTTTGTGGCAATCGGAATTTTTTTTTCTTTCTTTTTTTTTTACCGTTACGAATCGCGAGGGACGCTGGTCCGGAATTCTCCATCGAACAGACGGAATTTTTATCATTCCGATTTGGCAACGAATCACACACGGCTGTATCTCGTTCTTGACCCACATAAATTCGTATGTACTTTTTACACAGAGGGCAAGAAAAGTCAAATATATTCGTTTTCGTCTATCGAAGGACCTATTTCCCTCTCTCTTTCTCTTCCTTGTTTTTTGTATTTTGTATTTTTTGTTAGATTATTTTTATAATTATTTTGTATTTTTTTAAAATATTTTATTCTATTTTGTAATTCCCAAATTGCACGAAAGTTTTTAACTAGGGCATAATAAATTTATCATCATCGTCATCATCATAATTTCTCTTTTGGTTTTTTTTGTTATTTTTGTTATTAACCATAATATTATACTTATATTATTTTATATTCTATCAAAACCGTATTTTCATCATTTTTGAATTTTAATTTTCATTCTAGTTATTAGTATGATTATCTTTTATTATTTCTATGATTATTATTATTTACGATTACTTTTACAATAGTTATTATCATTGTTATATATTTCTTTTTAATTCGCTGTTGTTATTTTTTATTATTGTTATTTTAGTTGAGTTTATTTTAGTTTATACTTTATTCAGTTATCATTGTTGCTTTTATTATTATTGCCGATGCTTTTCATTGTTTATTATTTATTATAATATATTATTTTTATTATTTTCTTTCTTTTTGCCCGAAAGCATATTTTACTAGGGCATAATACATTTTTTCATCAACAACCCCGCCCCCCACTTCTTCTTATCCTCCCTTTGGATCCATTTGTCCAAAGTTTTTGTTTTCTAGCTCGAAACTCCGCACGTAAAATCGTCATGAGTATGCGTACACGGGTGAATTGGCTGAACGTGCGTTTCTAGGATCGCGCACGAACGACACGTACCAACGAAGTAGTTTCTGAATGTCACTTCCGTTCCTTATCCAAGCTGAAATTTCCAAATTTCCTGATCTAGGGAAACCAAACGACCGTTCTCCGCTTCGGTTATTTTCCATTTCTGATTCGAGGACGTGCTGTATCGTAGAAATTTGCAAACACAAACAAATTTGTAATTGACGAAAGATCGTGACAAGGGATAGAAATTGAGAGGGAATTTCGTATTGCAGTCTAATTACAATTAATTGGAAAGTACTATCAAATTTAATCGGTTAGAAATGTGATTGTAATAAAAGTGCATTTCAGTCACGAGGAGTCAAAATATTCTCAACTGGAAATCGGTATTTCGATACGTCGTGATTCCACTGATAATTTCGCGAAATCGTTTGACTATTTTCCGAAATTAAATAAATCACAAATTTATGTTTGTTTCTAAAATGAAATAAATCACAAATTTATGTTTGTTTCTAAAATGAAATAAATCACAAATTTATGTTTATTTCCTAAATGAAATCAATCACAAATTTATGTTAATTAGAGATTTAATGAAACGATCCAATGATAATTGGATTTATTTGTCGACACTTCGATCGAACGATTTATATGGAAGTATTAAAATCGATTATAATATATAATTGTCACAAGTGAAAATAGGTTAATTGCGAGTCATGGGAGGTTATCCGATTGCCCTCTCATTATAATAAATTCGGGGCGTTTATCGATCGAATTAATACATATATAATAATAAGAGATTGAAACGAGAATTGGAGTCACGAGGAATCACTACTTTTCCGAACTGAAATTGATATTTCATACGTGATAAAATATTTCAAGGACCAATTTTGTAAACTGTTTAGCTAAAGTGACGTTAGATTTTGACACTTGTATTCAATGACTAATATGAAAGTGTAAATATGTATTCCGACGTTTAAATGTCACATCTGCATAATAGTTAATTTTTCATGGCAATTTACCATACGCTCTCTAATTAAAATTGACTAGAGGCATTTAAAGATCGAATGAATAATAATTAATTAATTGTCATCAAAATTAAGATAAAGCCATGAATACTCAGGATTTCTCCATACTTTTTCATACTCCTGTTATTTATCCATTGAAATTCATTTAATTTTTTTAGCAAATCGATCGGAATGTTAATAAAGAAATATAAAAGTGTATTCAACGCTTACTCGTTGTATCTGGTAAATAGTCAATTTTATTTGCAAAATTATTCGAGTATATTTTAACTGCAGCAGTTATCGATGAATTGACACACGATTGATACGATAAATGATCCAACATGATACTTTTCGGTCTTTATTTTTTTTTCCTCCAATTAAAGTTCCTTCAATTGACAAAAATTAAAATTCCTTCAATTTCCAAATATTGAAATTCCTTCAGTTTCCAAAAATCGATATTCCTTCAGTTTCCAAAAATCGTAATTCCTTCAGTTTCCAAAAATCGTAATTCCTTCAATTTCCAAAAAGTACAATCCCTTCAACTTCCAAAAATTACAATTCCTTTAATTTTAAAAAATTGAAATCCTTTCTATGTCCAAGAATTGAAATTCCTTCAATTTTCAAAAACCGTAATTCCGTCAATTAACAAAAATAAAAATTCCTTCAATATCCAAAAATTGAAATACCTTCGATTTCCAAAAATTGAAATTCCTTCAATTTCCAAAAACTGTAATTCCGTCAATTCAAAAAAAATAAAAATTCCTTCAATTTCCAAAAATCGTAATTCCTTTAATTTCTGTTTTTCAAACGATTAAAGTACTTTATCAGTGTACCCGTTCACCCGGAGGATATATTTTTTTTCCATTTTGAGAACTTCCGTTGTCACGGCACCCTCCTAATTCATCCTCCCATCCGGTGGGTCGCTGTAGTCGATTACTTTCGGTATGGAGTATCGACAACTGATGAAAAATGTACGTCTGGCTCCGAAGTGCAATATCTTGAGGTGAAGGGGAAGAAAACTTTATTTAGACGAGACGAAGGAAGAAATAAAGCAAAAGGGAGGGAGAATAAAAGAGTGAGAGAGGGCCGAGAGAGAGGGAAACGAGAAGATTCTTTCATGGTACGAGTCGAGAGCAACGTATTTGGTACGTGTCGCGACGAAAAGTTTTCGAGGTGATAAAAAGAGGAGGAAACTGAAGAATAGAAAACGACAGGAGGGAAGGGAAACGAGCAGCCGGAAATCTTGTGCCAAAGAATGCTTGTATGAAGGGTTGTAGTTTGAGAAAAGGACGTGAATAGAGAGTCGACTCGGGAATAAGCTCTATCGTTACCACGTGCTCGATGTGTCACCGACGGAAGAGAGATCTTCCAAATTTGGCTAGACGACGAAGAATAACACAGAACGATCCGGACGACGAGTCGTACACGAATACTCGTATATTTGGACAATATACTCCGTCGCATCCAGACCTCGTCTATTTACAGAACCACCCTTCAACGTTTTTATCCCTCCGCCGCTTGGGGGATGCTAACAAAAATGTACGATTGTGACAGTGACATTGGAAGGGCGGAGAACAGTCAGTAGAACATCACTCGAGGACCTCTGCTAAACTGATAACTCGCCTAGTTCCTTAAAAGTGATTCTTCGTTCATTTTTCATCACTATTGGGTCAATTATTGGCCGGGCCACCTAATAATAACGAAGCATCATGGGTTCTACCGTACAGTACCCGTATACATTTTTTGAACGCTCCCTCGCAAAATGTTTCGGAGTTTTCGCGTTCACGATCTTACCCAATAGTTATCATTCGGTTACTAAATGTCAGGATTAATCGAAGACGCAACGGCACTGATGATTCAGTCCTGACGGTGAACAACCAACAACCCGAAACACGAGTAAGCCTTGAGATCGATCCTCGAAACGTCTTTTCTTCCTTGAGTGTTCTTTCCTAACGTAATAAAAACGGAAGAGAGATATAAAGAGAAAGAGCTATAGAGAGATACGAGGGGGTGGACGAAGACTCGTCGATTTTGGTTGTAACGATCCAACCCACACACACGAGCATTTCACATGTGCCATTCGTTCTTTTTCAACGCTTCGTTGGATGTTTCGTACGTTCGTGGAAAACTCGCGAATCCTTTTCCTGGCGATTGCATACAATTTTCAGCTGGCCTTATTCCTCGGGCTTTCATCCTTCTTGTAAACTTACTCACACGTACACGCGTCATAAGAGATCTGCACGGGAAATCCTCGTGAACGTTGAGCCGTTATAGCGCAACGCGTTCGTATAACGAAAGGATAAAGTGGATCAAAAAAAGATATAAAAAAGTGAATAAAAAAAAAAAAAGATTTAAAAAAGGGGATAAAAAAAGATTTTTTAAAAGACGAAAAAAAAGGAACATTCGAGTTACGTAAAAATCGTAACACGCGATTACGAACTTGAATAATGAGTTTCAACAATCGCGTGAGTCTACGTGCGTGTGAAATCTCAAACCGGAAATGGTTTTAAACACTCTCGTAGACGATTTTTCTTTTAATCGTTCAAATTCTCACCTTCGAATCTTATCGTCATTCGTACAAATGCTATTATTATTTCAAGATGCTGATCGACGATCCACCAATTACCACGAAAACTAATTACCGGATTCATTCAGTGGTGAATTCTCGTCACGACTTCCGTTATTGTCGATTCGTTTCGAAGGAAATGAAGAAAAAAAATAAAATAATTGATATTGTAGATATCTCAGTCGTCAACGACTACCTCGCTTTAATTGGAAATGAAGATGCTCGTTGAGACAACCAAATTGCATCGACTTCGAGGCTACAGCTTTAAGGGAGATACAAAGGCATATGAGAATACTTTTTAGTCCCTCTTCTGAACATATGCTCCTGCTGTAACGAGGTGGACACTCGTGTACTATGATCGTTACGGTTTATTTATTTGCGCAGTCAACATCTGGCACTGCGGTCACCAAACTCGTGCCATCCACTCGAAACACTCGTATACGTACAGAAATTGTATTTTCGACCCGTAGTGGCCATTTTATCTCGATTATCAGCACATTCTGTTGTTACGAGAAAAATACCGATGTTATTTTTCCAAATTGATGATATTGGGAAATGAAATTCTGTCTTTTAGAATTTCAATGGACTTTCAGAATTTTCAATGGACTTTCAAAATTCCGATGGACTTTTAAAATTCGAAAGGACTTTAAGGATTCAAATGGACTTTTAGAATTTCAAAGGACTTCTAAAATTTCGATGGACTTTTAGAATTCCAAAGGACTTTTAGAATTCCCATGGACTTTTAAAATTCCAATGGACTTTCAAAATTCCGGTGGAATTTTATAATTGCCACCGATTTTTAGAATTCCAATGGACTTTTAGAATTTCAATCGACTTTCATAATACCAATGGACTTTAAGAATTTCCATGAAGCATTTTGCATATTCCCAATTTCGACATAACCTTGCGAATTTTCGAACCCACTTTTCTCGGAGACTCTTAACTTTTTTGGAAAAAATTAAGTATTAGGCTCTGTAGAATTCATAGCTTGAGAGCGTGGTTTTTTTATTTCGCGATAAAAATGATTTATCCTCGAGAAAAGTGGGTTTGAAAATTTGTGCTGTTTTCGTGAATTATTTAAAAAATGATGCGATTTGTATAATGTAGCATATTGAGGTATCATTGTGTCATGAGAATTGTTTCTTGAAATTATGATTGTAAATACAAACTTTTTGTTTCCTTTATTTACAAATTCTACACAATTTGTTCATTACGCGTTTCCAATTTCCGTAGACTCGTGTTAATCCACGATTAATTTATAGCTGCGAGTGGTTATTCGATTTGCTTTTCATGAAGTGTGCTCGTTGCAATAAAATTTCGCGAATATGTGTAGCTTGAAGGGACGATCGGATACAAACTGCTACGCGCAAATTCAATCATTATTTATCGCCGCGTTGTTCAGTTAAAAAGTGAACATAGATAAATGCGTTCGTTTACGTTCGCAAAAAAAACAATTGTTTGTTTTTTTTTTTGCGAAATCTTGTGCCTGCAGAGGGAAATGCTTTTTTTTTTTTTAACTAATCGAAAATAGGGAATGACAAACTGCAAGCTTCGGCAAAACGCTTTTAAGGGGTTGGGGGTGGCTGTAGTAATTAAAAAAAAATCGTTTATCGTTGGAAAAATCAGAAAATAAAATGGCAGGTCCAACATATGACGAAATACCACAAATTGAAGATTTAACTATTATTACATATAACTGTTGGTCAAACTTTAAATATTTTGTTTTCTTCAGAT
The DNA here is from genome assembly GCA_030523105.1 of Ophioninae sp. A BG-2022a. Classification (NCBI taxonomy): domain Eukaryota; kingdom Metazoa; phylum Arthropoda; class Insecta; order Hymenoptera; family Ichneumonidae; species Ophioninae sp. A BG-2022a. The sequence continues at coordinate 12,501 of JAPYZI010005236.1, forward strand.
TTTCCAATAATTTGACTGATTCGAATAATAATTTGACTGATTAAAAATGAACAGAATAATTTGAAATGAAATGAAATAATTTTACTGATTCGAATAATTGATCATTTAAATAACTGAAAATCAATTTTAAATTTTAACCCTGACTTCCGGTGGCCAAAACACGCCAAATTCTTTAATCGGGACGAAAAGTGTTTCTCAAAAGTTGAAAAATTTTCTCTTGGCACTGACCTCGTCACCCAAAAATTGAAAAGTTCGTGTTTTTTTTTTGTATTTTTATTTTTACCAACCTTGCAGTACGTTAAAGCTTCATTGACTGACGTTGGTGACAGGAAAGTCCTTCGTGAATTTCACGGTTCGTTCTCTCGACGATTGCAGTCGGAAAGTTGTTGAAAAAAAAAAAGAGGAAGACGCTAAATTGACACTTGATTAGCCTGTATACTCAGGGGGGAAAAGACTAATGGCGAGGTTTAGAGAAACGGAAAGTTTCGTCGAGGTGGTTCGTGGGATAAGGGAAGGTCCGACGTCGCTTCAAACGGCAATATTCATGAACTTCTTTCCCGACAGAGCTGTACGGGTCGCTAATTCTCACGGCTTAATGTCTTTTATGAAAGTTTCGATAAAAATAAAAATAAAAATGTTTATAACGGAGATATGGACGCGGATGAAAACCGTGAAGAAAAAAAAAAACAAATAAAGCAGAGAACCAACCTCCGGAGTGTGGAACGACGGCGGCCTAATGAATGGCGGATGAAAGGTAAGCTTTCGAATAATGTGTTAAACGTTGTACATCGTTGTTAACTACTGCGACGAAAACGGATCAAGCCATTTAGCGGGACAGCCGATAAGTTGCGCAAGTCATTAAAGTGTTTGGGACCAAGCTTATTCGTAACGAACAACAATAATTATTACCTTGTGCGTAACATCTAGGTCTATTGGACTTTTTTCAGGTGAAATCGGCGGAATTAGGCGAACCGTTGCCATTGCTTGTTATTAACAATTGTTTATACAATCGATCATTTTTATCACTATGCGAAGCACAATCGTACGTTATTTCAATCGTCAATCGTCCGCTGACGTTGAATCTTGTTGTTTTATCCATTTTTGATTAACTCTGTTCACTTCGGTTCGTCTATTATTTTTGTTTTTTTTTTCTTAACTATTTCCTTATTATTTTTATTTTTTTTAGTTTCTTTTCGTTTATCTCGGTATCACTATCGATGTTGCTTTTGTAGTTTTGTATTTTTTTTTTTTCCATCAAGCGTCTTCGTATTTCTTTCGCTTTTTTTCTTTTTTATAGCGATTAGGATTCAGGATTGATAATTATTTTGTTGTTGTTAAATTCACACGGTAGTCAGAGAAATCTTATTTCTTTTTTTTTTATCTACAATTATTTTTGGTTTCTTAATATTTAATACCTATCGTCCTTTTTTTTTTTCATCACATCACTCGACGTTTCTGTCTTTTTTTTTTTTTTTTTTTTTTTTCTTTTCTTTTGGTTGCACTGAAATTATTCGAGTTTCGCACGAGATACTAGGTTTCCAAGTGTTGGAGGAACTTTTGAGCGGTTAAGCGGCTCGCTAAAGTTTTTCTTCTTCCTGTAAATAATCGTAGGTATGACGAAACAGGAGACTCGATTATTCGGGTTTGATTTTTCTTTGTATCGGACTTCGTTATTACTTTTTCTTTGGAATATTTTTCTAGTGTGCCCTCCTAGGAATATTCGATTTTGCCTATTTCGTTGTCCCTTGTGAATTGTAACAGGACGATGTCTGTACATCGAAGATGTTGAAAAAAAAATAATAATAATTTTAGACTTTAAAGTTTATGCTCCATTTCACCGTACGAAAATATCTGCTTCCGATTTTTTAAATCGTATATAAATAAATTATTTAGTACTGATTTTTTGGTAATATTTTTATATGTTTTTTTACAAGTATAAAAATTATTGATTAACGCTTTCCAAGTTAATTTTATTGATATTTCATCATCAATGATCTCTGCAAAAATAAAATTTCGAAACTTAATTATAAATATCAGGCGTATGAAGTCTCGGGGAAAAGCAAGTGACAAATAAAAAAGTAAAGTGACCATGGATGAAGAAATTCATTTCTTCTGCCCCTTCCGATTGATTCGATCGAACAAATTCAATTTTATTGTCACGATTCAATGGAAAACGTGGAAGCTAGGAAAATCAAGGAAAATGCATGAAAATAATAACGACGAGACTTCGATGATTGAAGTTTACCAGTGACGTTTCAACGGGTTGGAATTTTTCGAACGATTGGTCGTTATTTGCTTCGTCGCAGTTGGATTCGTTCATCGAACGTGAAATGCTTTGGATTGGGACAAAATAAAAGAATTCTATGTAAATCCAATTGTCTAGAATCAAGAAAAATGATAAAAAGATCAATAAAATTGTTAGCTTCGATAACTCGTCTTCCTACGAAATAAAAACATTGCAGCAACTCAGGCAATTAATTATCCATGCGAATCTTCATCATAGCTATTGTAATTTCTGTTTCTCGTATGGAGCTTCGTCACTTCGAGAATCGAATGACGGATATGGGTATTTTGAATAGACACAAGGTGTCCGACCTTCGACAACTTTCCACGCAATCTGATATTTCGAATTCCCTTTTTATGAATTTCATTTCGAGTATTCGCTGGAGAGGCGGAATCGAATGTTACTGAGAAAAGTGGGTCAATGGAAATCAGGTGAGAATATCGCACGCGTGCTTTATATCTCGTTGGGCTATCAGTTTTTTTCTCAATATTTTTGTCTCGATTGAAAACGTCCTTCAACCACTAAAAAAAAAATGTCCTCGCATCACATCACTGGAATAAGTAGAATTAACGAGTTATTCTCGAAACAAAAAATACTCGTCGGAAAATTCAACTCGAAAACAAACAAAATATTCGTTACTGGTTTTCGTTGTTTTTTTTAATTTTCGCTGTTTATTGGATATATATATATATATATGAGGCTGCGAATCAACTCCTCGTGATTTTCAGGATCGAATCCACCTCGCACGGATTGTTAAAAAAATACTTCTCGTCTGTTTGGGTTTATATCGGTACGCTATCGTCACTTCGTTAGAAAATTTCTTACTTTTACATTTTTTGTTCCGGTCAGCTGAGAACGGGACAAGTATTTTTTATTCGAGATGAGGGAGACATAAAGGTTGAAATAAAAATGTCCATGGTTTTACAAAAATTATTCGAGGAGGGTTAAAAAAAGTGATGGAATCTTATCGTGACCGTCGATTGTGATCGGAATATCCCATATATGAAACGTTCTATCGATTTTTGTTAGGCGAGATTTTCTTTTTTTTTTTTTTACGGGACCGTAACGATAATTTATGTCAGGATGGGAATAAGGGACCTCAAGAGAGTGGCCGTAGATTTTCGGATGCTATATAATTGAATGAAGATTCTCGTGTACTCCCTCCTTCTTTCCCTTTTCGTTCACTCTCATTCTCAATTTTTTCATTTTCCTTTCGTGTTTTCCTTTCGATTCTGACCTCTGAGTTTCGAGTGAAAAACCTCGGTTTTTTTTGCCGCGAAAAAAAATTCTCGCTTATTAATTCTCCTCAGTATTTTTCTATGTTTATACGGACGAGCATAAAACAAAAAAGTGTACGTTAATGTTGGCTAGTGGGCCAATGTGCACGTACATTTGCATTAAATTATATCAGACTTGAGGAGTCTCGAATGAAATTCTCCGACCTTCCTTGAGGGGATGTTGCAATTATTTTTTTGAGGTCATTTTTTTTCTCGAGATTTTTCTCCGAAACGGAGGAGAAAAACAAATTATAAATATATTCGTCACGCGAAATGAGCATTCTCGAGTAAATCTGATAAATAAAACAGACTTTTTTTTCAGCTCTGCTTTCTTGCTCTGCACAGAAAGATATGAAGAATTGCTCCGTGGGAAATTCGGTGCTTCGGGGTTCCGAAGTACGTATATATCACTACCGTTATAAACATATTTTTTTTTTTTTTTGCGAGTCGTCGCGAATCTTGATCTCGAAACATTATAACGAGATTCGTAAAGTTTTAGAAAATATTTTTTATTTTTTCTGAACGTTTTTAATATTTTGTTATTCGAATTTAATTCCGGAATTAATTATTCATTTGTATCATCAATTTCTTCGAGATTTTCTTGCACCAAAGACCATTTGTAAAAAAACGATTTTAAAAAATCATGAAATATCGCAAGAATTTTTGAATAAAAATAATTCTGTGAAATATTTGAAAAATCGTTCTTCGATCGAAGTAACTCAAATTAAAGAGGAAGATCGAACATGTTATACCGGAATCACTGATTGAAATTGAAATAACGTTTTTCTGTTTTTCACAAATATTTATATTTACATATTGAATATTTCTTTTTGATTTTTCGTAAAATAAATTGTATAATGAACAAATCAGTAGTGAAAATAGTTACAAATTAATGGTTGCATCGCTAATGTTTTTTCAACGATATTTCGTTGCGAAATTAATTTTTCAAAAATAATCGTAATCCTATTATCCGTTTGGTGGAGGATTAATTTTTCAAAAATAATCCTTATCCAATGATAATTAATAACGCGATCGAAAGCCAAGGATTTATCTTTATAAATTCAAAAGTTTCTGACGTAAATTGCAATTCTGCTATGTGATCTCAAAAAGTTTTTTTGTCGAGTATTTGAGACAAGGCTTTCACTATTTCTCTCATCTCTCTCTGTTATTATGTTTAATAAAGATTCCGGTGGAGTTACGTGTTCAGGATGCTTTTATAACGTGTCGTACACGAGATCAATATGCCAAGAATTTGACGTGACAATTCAGCCTTCTGACGGTGGCAGTGTCCCTCCCGAAAATGATCATTTACGACGTGACCCGTGCGCGGAATTTTCGATAGTGCAATTTCTATCGAATTTTCCGAGATAACCGTACGAAAACATTTCTCGGGGTACTCGCACATCCAAACCAACCACAATTCGCGTTGCACATTTGATACCTCGGGAACTTTGGGGAATTTGAAAATTTCATTGAAAACGGATTTAACAGCTTTAAAGAAGAAAAGAAAAAAATTAATCGAATTAACACGAAAATTCCACTCGAGGAGAGTTTCTCTATTTTCTACAGCAACGAATTTATTTGTTTCGAAGTTTCAAACAAATTCGAAGATTATTCGATACGATTTTGTATATCTCGATATTATATCGAAAGCTAAAAAATGTATAAAAACTTTTATTAATAGACAAATACTTTTCTCATGAAAATTCGATAAAAATTGCTTTTATCTCAGGTTCAATTAATTATTAAAAATATTTCTATAATAAAAAATATGAAAAAAAAATTAATATAAATAATATGAATGAATTTTGTATATATTTAACATGAAAAACAATTAATATAAATAATATAAATACATTTTTAATATAAATAAGTGATAATACAAATTTCCATAAGTTATAATTTATTTCTGTTTCGCCATAATTTCCAATCTTATTTACAGACGTCCAATAAAGAATGCCAAAAGAGAGTGAATTTACTTGTACAAAAATAATCTTCGAAAAAAAAAAAAAACAAAAGTTGGAACCAATTCAAAAATGGAATTTTCGATGCGTTCCTTCATTGAAAAAACGTTTTTGAAGCTACGGATCTTTGATCACGCGTATGCAGTCTCCAAGGAGGACCGGAATTTCAAAATATCGAAATTCTTTTATTGGAGCTGGTGTACCGAAAACGAGAGTCACGTAATTGTCGTAATGGCGATAATTCCCTTCCTCGTGGATTTCGAAACGCGTGGGCCATGACCATTATTCGGTATTTTGGTATTTCTCCCGTACAGGCTGAACAAGGGCTCTCAACGAGTTCGTCTCTCCATGAATATAATTTCGTACAAGGGCCAATTGGATTTGCATGGAAATTACGTCAAATGCCCTACACGAAACGCCGTTTCCCTATTCTTCCTTTGCCGAAAATACACACAAACAGAAAAAGTGATGAATACTCCTTTGTCATTCAACACGAGAAAAATAAATTCAGAGAGAGAGAGAGAGAGAGAGAGAGAGAGTTAAGGGGGCTGGTGGCGAGGCGAGGCAGACGCGATCCTCTTATGAGAAGATCCCCTGAAAGCTTTACTGACTTTTCGTACTCTAACCACATATTTTATGGTTGGTCTACCGTAAAACAAAACAAAAAAAAATATAAATAAAAGAAACGTAAGCCGCACATAAATTTTCAACCATAATCGAAACTTCGATAAACAACTGGTGGGGAAAAAGATATAAGGATCGACTGTATTAATTGGTTCATACTTAAAACTGCAATTATTCCAATTTTTTTAATTCTTTATATTCTGGTAGAAAAATAAAAAATAAAAAAATAAACTTCAGTCGCGAAATGAAAAAAATCGTACTGCTTAAAATGAAAGTAATAGTAATACTAAAAAAATCGTAAAATAAATCATGAGAGTCTTCGGTCGAGATATGAAAAAAAAAAGAATTCCGTACTAGTTTTATATATCTGCAACATTTCGATAAAAATGAATCAAAAGTAAAAGTACGATTTTTCAGCCTCCCTGTTGATATTGGTTCGAGAAGTGAAGCTTCGAAAAAAAATATCATTTTAGCAGGTCCATATACTTCTGAAATATTTACAGAATATTATGGATAAATTTAACGACAGAAAGAATTAAATTTTACTTTTTTAAAATTGATATTAAACCAAAGCTTTAAGGTTATTCGAAAGTTTTTATTTAAATCCATTTGAAAAATGCAAAATTACGCATTAATGAAATATAAATACATACGAATAAAAAAATGTAATATTACGGATTATTTTCATCTAATAATAACATAAGTTACGAATAATTTTATTAGTATTATAGCAGTATTGAATTACTAATGATTTTCGCCTAATAATTAATAATATAATTAATAATGTTTTTCTTTCAATCATTACTAATTTAATTAATAACGTTTATTCTTTTAATAATTAATAATTCAATTAATAACATTTTTTTCCTAACTTGACCAACACTCTTAGAAAAATTACTAGAATTTTTAAAAGTTTTCGAAAATCATCCCAATACTCAAATTTAATTTCGAGAAAGTCCAAAATTGGGGGTTTTGGATAATGGAATAAATGTTTAAAAAATGGGTTTAGTATGACAGAAGCTGTAACATGACAGCACTTTAGTTACATCCTAAAGATCGTGTTTTTTCAGATTTCTTTTCCGACTAGTAAAATTTTGTAAAATAGTTTTATGGCTTGTACGTTGAGGGTATATACCGTCAAACGTATCATTAAGCAACGGGCTGATACTTTCGTCTTTTATGCAGCACCATTACGGTGCAGCAACAAAAGAACCGAAGTTTTCCCGTCCTCTATGCTGTTCCATTATCGAGCCCGTGTATTGCTCCGTTCTATATACATCGGCGCCCCTTTTTTTTTATTTTTTTTTTTATTTTCACGAGTTCAGAGCCATCTGCGGGAGCATCGAACAAGCGAAGAAAGCTCGGCGGTGCATTTACTCCTGGGACTCTGAACGGTACGTCTGACATGAGCGATGCCGTAAACATCTTTTTATTGGGATCCGCGTATTACCGAACCGGATGTAACGGTACGAAACGCCCAGGGAAAATAATTGAAGATTTTCCTCCGACTAGGGAATAACGGTCGATTCTTTATTCCGTAATTACCATAAAAAGAATCGCTTTTCCCGACAACGAGGAAAAAAAAATAAACAAATTCAATTTTAAGTTGTATCGAGGTATTACTAAACGGGGATTAAAAACGTCTTCAAAATTCATGAATATTTAACCAGTTGTAGGTCTCGATGTAATAATGATTTATGAATTATTTTAGAATTTTTTAACGAACAGGTTAGTAGTTATAAATGTGGAAAGTTTATAACTGTTGACTTGAAGGAAATACGAATCTTTTGAGGAATTTAAATAACAATAGAAAAATAATTAAATAAATATGGAAATGAAAAATTCGTTGGGAATTTTCGATGTATACTGAGCTTTTGGGCTAATTATTGATAATAATACAATTATTTAAATGTATTAATTGAATTTGGAAATGAAGACTTTTTTGTTGGAGAATTGGAAGAGATGTAGAGTAATTGACAAATCCTCGGTCAAACACATCCAAATATCGTCGAATTTCGATTATTATTGAAAGTGTAGAATTATCATTTGTAAGTGTAAATTTATTGTTACAAGAGCTATTTGTGAGGCTTAACGTGTACGAAACAATCGAGACTTGTAAATTCAGGATTATACCATTTAGGGTAAACTTTTTGGCCGACGGTCGATCCAGTAAAACCTCAATACAACCAACTTATAAATTATAGGAAAACTCGGCGTTCCCCGAGCAAATATTTTCATAAAAATCTGATAACAAAAAAAAACGAAGGTAAAAAAAATGAGAAAAAAATATCTGAGTGAGATATCGAGTTTAGGATAATACAATTTGTACGAGATTCATCTCACGAACAAAACAGTGAATTACGAAAATCATGCGATTAAATCATAATTAAATGAAACCTTGCCGATTTTGCACTGGGATAATAATAATTCAGAGCTCTCGGGAGGCGTACGATCCCTGCTAGAAAATACGAGAGGGCTGATCAGATTTTTCCCTCGTCAAGTAGTAAAATCAGGACGGTGAGTCTTACGGAGTACTGATAATAAAAGCACTCGGGGCAACGAGCTTTTCCAAGACGAGGAGAAACTTAAATCGACCTCCGTGAGATCCTGCGTACGTCTGGACAAGCGATGATGTAAAAAATATGTAACGTTAGTCCCGCTTTACAAGTTCCCCGTACCCGGGTGGCGTATCCAGCCATCGAATCGATGGTTCAGGAGGGCACAGGGTAACTGGCTAAAACAGGTGGAAGAATCAATATTTCCGGGGAGTTCGAAGTGCCTCAGGTTCGTAAAATAGGTAAGCTCGATCGGTGACCGATTTTCGAGTAGTTATGCGGTCACCCAACCGAGTATTGCCGCGATAAATAAAAAAAAAAAATCGTGATACTTTCGAAAACCAAGTTTTCAACAGTAACAACGATCGTTATCAGAATTACGTTTTCGTTAAGTCGTCAATTATATTTCGATGCCGATCTTCACGTGAACGCGACGAGAGAATGTACCCGTTGATAACGTAGGATATTTTTATCGACGGATCGGCTCACGAACGCGCGTTCGAACTTCACGTCACTCTCGTTAGTTTCATCAGCTTTTTTTTCCTCGTTCGCTAGCTGGTCCTTCACTTTTTCGTCGTAACGTCGATGGCGCGTCGTCCGATCGCGTTTGCTCCTCGTTCTTGGCTCCGATCGCGGGTTTACTATTAAAATCGTCACACCGAAATCCCGTGATTGTTCGTCGTTCGATCTACCTCCGAACGGAGTTTCGAGGAACCACGATTTTTTCAGTTTCGGGTCCGAGCTTATACGCGATACGTGCCAGCTACGAATCAATAGCTCGGCTATGAAAATCGACGATCGATTAAGAAATCGGCGATGTTGATGATGATCGAGGATCCTCTCGGTGCTGAGCTCGTCCTCGTCGTCCTCGTCGTCGATCGGTGAGGTACGTTCCTCCGATCGTACCTCTTTTCGCCGGCACATCTTTTCCAACGGTTTTCTTATTGTTCACGATCGTCGAGGCGATCGTACTTTTCGCCGCTTTACCCCCTCCCGCCCCAACCACCTTTTTCCACCTCGTTGATTCTTGATATCTCCCTGATCCTCGGAGGATCCGCCCTTCGTTCACATCCTCCGCGAATCTCACCAGATTTCTCTTTCGGAATTTCCGAATCTTCCAGGTCTCCGGAATCACCTGATTTTACCCTCCCAAACTTCGAACCACTTCCCTGCCGTTTTTCTTCTTCTTCTTCTTCTTCTTCTTTTGCTTTTATACCGGTTGAAATTTTCACTCCTGGCGATTCGATCTTTCACTCCCGCGCATCGAAGTTAAACGACCCGCGCGAACCACCAAGATTGATGTAGACCACTCGCGAGATACTCGACGGAGGGGAACGTAGAGATCTTCATCCTCTTTCACCCTACCCGGTTTGGCTTTTCACCCTCCCCGGAAACGCACCCCCGGAAGAGCGTTCGCCTCGAGCGAAAAAAAAGAAAAAGAAAAATAACGTTTCCGTATATATTATTTATATTCTTGACGATATTTATACGTAAGAATGGAAAATGAATACTGGCGAAGAATTCATACGGTTTCTTACTGCCTATTCTTTTCACATCGACGACCGTTTTTGTCTCGATTATTTCGCGTCAGTAAATTACCGTCGCGATGTCACACGACGATGTATTATAAAGATTAAGCGATCGTTATTATTATCGATATCATGGTTCGGGTGAATGACGGACTGTCCGATGTAATTATCATCGAAAGATTTTATTTTATTTTATTAATTTTTTTTTATTTTTCGTTCAGTTTAGACGTACACACGGTTTGTGTCGTTCGATAACATCAATGACGCACTAATCGATAAATTACACATATTACACTCGCGTATACATGCATATTATCATTATCAACGTAATTATTATTATTATCAGTATTATTATTCTTATCGCGGCGTTATCCGTGCGCATCGCATCGACCCTCCTTTCATCGCGCACTGAAAATTCGATTTTTTTTTTTTTGTTATTGTTTTTATTTCCAACTTTTTTTTTTTTGTAAATTCTTTATCACGACGAAGAATTCGTGAGCTTTAGACCCAAGTCCCTCGGCCTCTCTCGCGCGTTTCGCTATCTTGCCACCTGTTTAATCGTCGTGCTCACGCGCGTCTCTCAACGCCGTTCTCCTTTCTCTCTCCTCTTCTCCAAACCGATTTTTCGATCTTTTTCGTATTGTATCTTTTTGTTGTTGTTGTTGTTTTTTTTTTTTTTTTCTTCTAATTGTTCCGTATTTTTTTTCTCGTATTTGATGGGGCGAACGATCGGCGACCGTGAGGCGAATAGTTACGAGGAG
>JAPYZI010005237.1:0-12203 GCA_030523105.1 Ophioninae sp. A BG-2022a
TTTTTTTTTTTTTTTTTTTTTTACGACACCCGCCTATTATTATTACACGAAATTCGAGGATCCGAGAAACAATTCCTACGTGAATTATTTTATTATTATTTAAAATTATTTGTACATTATTTTTGCAAAATTATTTTCTTATTATTTTTACAAAATTATTTTCTTATTATTTTTAATTATTTGTATACTATTTTCCAAAATTATTTTATCATTATTCAAAATTATTTCTATTTTATTATTATTTTTTATTATTTTTACAATTTTATTTTATTCAAAATTATTATTATTTTATAATTATTTTAAATTATGTTTATTATTATTTTATTAATATTAAAAATTATTTTTACACGCCAGTGTTCCACGTACCAGAGTTCAAGAAAAAAAACAAACCGAACAAAAGAACATGAGCGTGCGGTTCGAGATTGTCCGTCGTCGTATTTGCGGTATTCATGGGCGCCAGACACGCGAGAGCCGATCGCGTCAGCGAACGCGATTTTTCCTTTCTTGTACTCTTTGAAATTCGGCAATCGTGTATTTCTTATAAAAAAAAAAGAAAAAAAAATTCGATTATTCTTGTTATGAAAAAATGATTATTTAACAATTATTAACAATTATTATTTAATTAATACAATTTAATACAATTTAATAATATACTTTAATAATATTAATAAATAAATAATAATAATTAACACGATTTAATAATAATGAATACAAATAATAATAATTATTATTATTATTACCACTAGCTGAAAATCATATTATCGAGATAATACCATAATCGTAAAAAATCACTAGAAAGCGAGGGAGAAAGAGAGAGATTTGCTTTTCACTGATAAATTTGTCTACCGATTCCCCCCCCCCCCCCCCAGCGATTCTATTATTCTCTTCCACGGGCTTTGAGTGAATCGGCTTAATCTCGTGGAGCCGAAGGGCGAAAATAATCCCGGATAATCCCCATACCCCATCAGAACCATCGGTCGAGAAAAATAAAAGAAAATAAAAAATACAAAAATAAAATGGAAAAAAAATTTTTTTAATTTAGAAATAAAATTTAAAAAATTAAGATATAAAATTTAAAAAATTTAGAAATAAAATGAAAAAATGCAATATAAAAAATTAAAACTTAAAAGAATTAAAATATAAAATTTAAAAAATTTAGAAATAAAATAAAAAAATAAAATATAAAAAATTAAAATAAAGAATTTAAAAAATTTAGAAATAAAATAAAAAAATGCAATATAAAAAATTAAAATATAAAATTTAAAAAATTTAGAAATAAAATTAAAAAATACAATATAAAACATTAAAAAATTAAATAAAAGCGAAGGGAAGAAAGGAGAGGGGTGGGGGTCACGTAGGACGCGATTGATATTCAGGTATACACGGTGAGATATTTTTTTCGGTCGGAGGGCCGGTGCCCTCTTTGCCCCGTCGCTCGCGCGTCGACGAGACGTCGACAGAAAAAAGTATCATCAGACGTCATCAGATTGGATATCTTTTCGACAGCGTAAACTTATCGCTCCGAGTCCGTAGATAAAGCTAGTCTCCTTTTTCTTTTCTTTTTTTTTTTAATTTTAATTTTTTTCGTTTTTCGTTTATCGTTTTCGTCGTTTGGGTTTGTTTGGGAGAAGGGGATTTTTGGCAAATTCGAGAACGTAAATTTTTTTGGACATAACGGACTGCAGTGAATAAATAAATAAATAATTGAATAAATGAATAAATGAATAAATGAATAAATAAATAAATAATAAAATAAATATACTGTTCAATTACTTTGTTCGTGAATTAATTGTGTAAATGAATGTAAAAACACAAATAAACGAAAAAAATAGAATAAATTAAATAAATAAATTGATTAATTAATAATTACTGAATTAATTAAGTGCATAAATTAATGAATTAAATGAACAAACGAAAAGTAAATAAATAAATAAATAAATAGATGCACCACTCAATTAATTAATTCCCTGAATAAGTAAATAAATATTTGAATTATATAAATAAACAAAGAAAAATTGCATAAATAACAAAATAAATAAATAAATAAATACACCGTTTAGTTATTTTATTCATGAATTAATGGCGTAAATGAATGTAAAAAATAAACAAATAAACGAAGAAAAAATATAAATTTACAAATAAATAAATTAATTAATTAATTAATACATAATTTCGTAAATAAGTGTACAAATGAACGAAAAAAATAAACAAATGTAAAAACGAATAAATAAATACGATGAGTGAATAAATAAACAAATAGTGAAACGAATAAACAAAAATGTAAAAAAAAAAAATATTTAAACATTTTTTTTTCGCCTCAAGTGGATCATGGCAGGAACGATAAACGGCCAAAAATCACGTGCAATTTTTTACGCGTTCGTTATTTCGATCGTTGATATTTTCGAACAATTTCGCATTGCCTCGAAACGAGATTGAAGGTGTAATCTGATCGCGGAGTGCCTCGAGTCGTTTCGCTTATCTCGCCACCTTATTTAGCTCTTGCAATTTAAACGCAACGTTAAAACATTTTTCACGTCAAAGGAGATATTGCTTACGAGATATCGACGTTTGCCTTCTTCCTAAAAAAATAAAAAAAAATAATAAAAAAATAAAGAAAAAGAAAAAAGAGAGAAACCCTAATCGAAAATTGAAAAGCTCGAAATTTTGAAAATAATAAATTGACAAAAATCGTGGGCAAAAGAAAAAAAAAACAAAAATCAAAAAAAAAAATCAAAAGGAAAATCGAAACCGAAAATTGAAAAGCTCGAAATTTTTAAAACGATCATTTGCTAAAATCTGTAAAACAATGAACAAAAAATCGAGAAAAAAAAAACAAAAGAGAAATCCAAATGGAAGATTGAAAAGCTCGAAATTTTCAAAATTATCAATTGCCAAAATTCGTGGGAAAAAAAAGACAAGCAAAAATCAAGAAAAATCAAAAGAGAAATCCAAATTGAAAATCGAAAAGCACAAAATTTTCAGAATAATGAATTACCAAAATTTGTAAAAAAAATAACAAAAAAAAAATAATCAAAAATAAAAATACAAACCGAAAATTGAAAAGCTCGGAATTTCTAAAATGTAAATTGCCAAAAATCGTTAAAAAATATAAACAAAAATAAACAACCCCAACAACAAACAAAATTTGAAAAGCTCGATATTTTCAAAATTACCAATCGGCAAAATTTTTGAAAAAAAAAAAAAGAAAATAAATAAATAAATAAAAACAAGGCAGGAAGTTTGGAAAAAAAGCATCGCCTCAATGGCGGCACTCGGATGGAGGGCGGGGGGTCGCCCCGAAATATGATCCTCGTCGCAACGAGTCTCGTTGACGAGAGCCAACTTTCGTGGAGTGTTTCAAACGCCCCGCCTCCGCAGTGTCCGATTATTCGAGAAAGAATGGCGAGGATCGTGTGGACATTTGGGATCACGATTGCGCGATTCAATGAAAACAATTTTATACTCAGACGTGTATTCCTTTAAATTCCCATTTTTTTTTCTCAATTTTTTCAAATAATTCATTTTCATCCTTTGAAATTAATTCAAATAATTCATTTTCATTGTTTGAAATTAATTCAAATAATTCATTTTCATTATTTGAGATTAATTCAAACAATTCATTTTCATTATTTGAAATTAATTCAAATAATTCATTTTGATTAATTGAAATTAATTCAAACAATTCATTTTCATTATTTGAAATTAATTCAAACAATTCATTTTCATTATTTGAAATTAATTCAAATAATTCATTTTCATGATTTGAAATTAATTCAAACAATTCATTTTCATTATTTGAGATTAATTCAAATAATTTATTTTCAATATTTGAAATTAATTCAAATAATTCATTTTCATTCTTTAAAATTAATTAAAACAATTCATTTTCATTGTTTGAAATTAATTCAAATAATTCATTTTCATTATTTGAAATTAATTCAAACAATTCATTTTCATTATTTGAGATTAATTGAAATAATTTATTTTCATTATTTGAAATTAATTCAATTAATTCATTTTAATTATTTGAAATTAATTCAAACAATTCATTTTCATTATTTGAAATTAATTCAATTAATTCATTTTCATTATT
This sequence comes from Ophioninae sp. A BG-2022a, assembly GCA_030523105.1. Classification (NCBI taxonomy): domain Eukaryota; kingdom Metazoa; phylum Arthropoda; class Insecta; order Hymenoptera; family Ichneumonidae; species Ophioninae sp. A BG-2022a. The sequence continues at coordinate 4,094 of JAPYZI010005237.1, forward strand.
TGAAATTAATTCAAATAATTCATTATCATTATTTGAAATTAATTCAAATAATAACGAAAAATAACAATTTTTTATATCGTCAAACATGTCGGTTCGTTTGGGTTTCATTGAGTCATTTTTCAAAATACGGTTTGCAATGTTGCCAAATATTTTAATTGACACTGTAACTAGCAAAAAAAAAAACTGAAAAATAACGCGTCGCCGGGCTGTCGTTCGAAGGCCTCGACTTCCGAGTACGGGCGAGCGGAAAAGTTCGGTTCCCCGAACTTTGCCCCCGTTCTCGTAACCTTTCGTCCGGTGGGCTTCAATTTCCGAGGATAAGCCTTTTTTTAAAATACATATTTCATTTCAAAAATACACAAATTTTTCTGATGGATTTTTACCATTTGTTAATTGAGGTGGCAAAAGTTCGTCTATAAAAAACATTTCTTGTTTATTCAACGATTAACAATCATTTTTGTATAATAATAACAATTATTAATAATAATAATGTTTATTATAATTAATAATAATTAATAATAACCCAAACAAACCCAAACAATTATTATTATTAATAATAACAATGATTATTTATTATAATAATTATTAACTAATATAATAGTAATCATTATTATTTATTATAATTATTTTTATTTATTATTTATTGATTATTAGCCATTTTTATGAATTATTAATTATTCCATAAACATTTAAAAATAATTTCTACAATTTTCGATCTTTTTCTCCGTTATTTCGAGTTCTCTTTAGATTCGTGTAAACCCCCCCCCCCCCCGTCCATAATCGTCTTTTTCGACAGAAATGTCAATCATTTGTCTTTTTTTCGTTGGATATCAAGTCTCGGTGAATTCGGGCCGCGGACTCTCTATCAGCATTTACGAGAGCTTTCGCGAGGTCTCCGCTGCGCGGAAGAACGTCTCTCTGGCTGTAAACGAGTTCGGGCCGCGTCGACTATCCGTGTGTGTCGGTGCGCGCGCATGCGAGTCGTGTGCACGTTGAGAGAGGCGCGCTCGGACGGATCTTGATCCGTTAGGCGCACCTGGTATATATTTCCTAGCTTTATATGTATATATAAGTTATCGACGATGGAAAATATGCCGGCATCGTCGCGCTCGGTACGAGAAGACAAAAAAAAATAGAATCAGGAGTTCGAAAAAAAGAACGAAAAAAGTTAACGAAAAAATAGAAAGATCGGGAAATGAAAAAATTTATGAAATAAATATTATAAATTAAATAATAATAAATAAATAAATTAATTAATTAATTGGTTAATTTTATCATCTATTTATTATTTAATTTATTGCATAAATTGTGTTATTCTTTAATCGGGTTAATCAATTCATTCATTCGCGATTTATTTTTTATTACGCGTTTGTTGGAACGCTGTTTTTTTTTCTGTTTTGGGGGGGGGGGGAGATTTTCTAACTCGTTTTTTTTTCAGAATTTAGGTCTTGTTTGTAATTACCGTACGGGTCTTTATATATTTATATTTTTAAATCGATCTTTTCTAAATGTTAGATTTTTCAGAATTTTTCTCAATTTCATTTCGGTAGAGATCTTTTATGCATTTCAAACTTATTGGTTTTCAATTTTTCGGAGATTTTTTAAGTATATCTCGGTTGTTGGTTCGGGTCGAGTTGTCACGCAATTTTCAAATTTTTATCGCGTCCAAAGTGACAAACTGACATTTTTCTACCTTTTACCACACTAAATATTTTTTTCGATTTTTTTTTAGGTATATTTTCAATTTTGGTTCTTCAATTTCGATGTTTTCCTCGTTTTACCCCCCTCCCCTTCATGCCCGACTCCCCACCACACTGATCGCGCTCACTTCCACCTGTTCCTACTCATCCCTCAATTTTTCTCCCCCCTCTCCTCCTGCGCTGACCGACTCGCCGGACGCCACTCGCCCCCCCCCCTCTATGTCGATATGCCGATGCAAAGAATAAACCGCTCGTCTCGACTCACCTTGTTCTGTAGCGCGTCGATGAGAACGTAAGCGAGATATGTGATTTCTTCCTCGTCGGTTCCGAGCGCGTTGCCCTGGAGACCGGCGGTCGCGACGTAAAGGGCGACCAGGTGAGTCGGACCCTTGTTTGCCCCCATCGTCATCTGCATAGCGTTCGAGGCGGTATCAACGATTCTACTGCTTCAACACGCGTCGAGTGACGAAAAAAAAAAATATGTTCACGACAAATATAACGGTAGTCGAAAATCGACGGATGAAAAGCGCCGAAAAAAACGTAAGAAAAGAAGAAAAAAATAACGGCGGGAGAACAGTAGCGCAACAACGCGGCGAAATTTCGAAGCACTGGGGAGGGAGGTAGAGGCGAAGATTTGAACACAGGACGGTTGATCACTGATCGTTTAAACAAAAGTGGATTTTCCAATTTTATACGTATTCTTATGATTATATCAATTTTTAGTGGTATTCTGTTTTTATTTTATTCGTACCCGCACTTCCGTATATTTACATCGAAACTACAGAGAGAGAGGAGGGAGAGGGGGGAGCACGAAAATTTCGCGTGCTCCTGCGCGACCGGCCTCTCGTATCAGGCGCTATAGGCGACGATACATATTTTCGTTCCTATTTAACGCGTCTATCTCGCCCTCTCTCTCCCTCCAGTGGAAGTCGGCACACGTTTCTTCGCGCACTCCCGAGAGGGCGAAGGGGCTCCGTGTGTAAGAGAGAGAGAGAGAGAGGGAGGAAGGAAAGGAGGGATAAACGTTTGGATTTTTTTTGTACCTCGGTCGCACTTTTCTCCAGCGCACTTTTGTCACACTCGCGAAACTGATCGAAAGTCGAGAAGTAACAAGCGCGTTTCTCGATAATTTCGTATCTCTCTCTCTCTCGCACTGAAGACCTCGTCCGAAACTCGCGAATCACGAAGCCCGTAACATCGCGATTTCGCCGATTGTCCGGGGAATCGCCGTAATTCACGATGCAATTTTTATCGAGAATGTACCACACACACTTGTATACACGGATATGTAAACGACAAGGGTAAGAGTATTCGCGTGTCGTGTTGTAAAAGCCGTGGGGGCCGTGATGTGTACGTCGAAAATGCGAAACGCGACCACGGTCGTCGCGTGCACTGATCGTTGGCTCACCTGGCGACTGGCTGCGCGCGTCGCTCTCACCTACGACAACGTTCACGGCGCGACGAGCCGTGAGGCGAACCGGAATACGGCGTTTCCATTGGTCGCCGCGACCCCACCACCGCCCACTGTACCCTCAAGCGCTAGCAGCTTCTCCCACCAGAACCCCGCGTAACCGTTGCCTCCAGTAGTGCGCGGCGCAGCCACTTCTCCCTCCACACCGCTCGTTCGCTGTTACCCCCACTCCGCCCACCGTAGCCGCTACCATCCCGCCGCTGCCGGCCAACGTCGCCGACTCCCCCTCCCCGCTCGCTTCCCTTGCGGTCCGCCGTGACTACACGAAACGGAAAAAAAATACACACAAACTACGTAACACCGGTACACCTATGGAAACCAAGAAAGAGGGAGAGAGTCGCACGCACACTTTCACACTTATCGCTCCACTAGCCTTACATCGAACACACGTATATGCTCGGAGATACGAACGCCCGCACACACAGACATCTATCTAACCTACGAGTATACAGGCTTGCGTACGTACGAGCCAAAGGACGCCGACAGGTACCAATATCCATAGACACCAGTGTGCGTCCGCCGTGCGGAAACCTCCAGGAAAACAGCGAGAAACGTGCCCATTGCTAAGCTGCCCGGGACAGAAACGCACTTAGGAGCCACCTGGTTCTACAGGTTCGAACCATCACGTCTCAACATTGAGATCGACGACTGGAAACAATCGACGACTTGATGGGTGAAAAATGTTCGTAGGGCAGGCAAATTCGAAAGTATCCGTAATATTTGCAAAAAATTGTTTTTTTTATCGTATATACGTAAAAGAATGTTAAATTTAAGGAATATTATTATTATTATCGTTTTATCATTATTATTATTATTATCGGATATTTTTATTATTATTATTAGTACCGTTATTACCTTAATATTTAGTATACTTTGTTACCCGTGTAAATACGAACGAGGAAAAAAATCAAGCACGCTCCGCGGCGTGTATTCCCGGAAAAACACAGTCATAGATGGCGCAAAGGTGTAACGCTTTGCGGTTGGAACATCGGAGAGAATATTCTCGGGGTGCGTACGATTCGAGCCGTAAACGAAAATAATATTTGGCAGTGCGGGCTACCAATAATGTTTGACATTGCGCGGCGTAGCGAAATTTAACGCTGCGACACGGGGCAGTAGCGTGCGAAAGAAACGCGACGTGTGTGGCGGCGTCCGACCAATGGGGTTCGAGCTGCGCCTCGCCACGAGAATCTCGATCGGGAGAGCACGCGCGTCTTTGTTTTCGTTTTTTTTTCCCACTCGGCGACACGATCGTCCGAATCTCAACGGTCGCGAGTGTGGTAGGGGGAGGAAGAACGCTTGCCGGGGGCTCATTTCACTTTCGATTCTCGACTGGATGACGTCTCACTTTGAATATTTTCGTTCGGGATTGCGGAAAAAATAAATATTTTGTTTGTTTTATTTATTTTTTTTTCGTCGTAAAGATAGCGAACGAATCGTGCGGTGTACGGATGACGAAAATAACGAAAAGTATTTTCGGTGTTTCGATTTCGAGAATTTTATGTATTTTTGCGTTTCGCGATGTTTTATTCGACGAATAAGATTTCCCGAGAATTGGTAAGTCAAAGGTTAGTAACTCGGATGTTGATAAGCTTGAATGAACGGTAAGTAGCTTCGTAATTAATGTTGCTAAATAATCGGAAACGAGAACTGGTTAATCGACAAGTAAGAAATAATGTTTATTGAACCGGTAAGTAACACGGATATTTAAGAGGTTAAGTAACCGATAAGTACCTTGAATATAAAACCGGTAAGTAACGGATATTAAATCGGTTAAGTAACCGGTAAGTAAACTGCGTATTAAACCGGGTAAATAACCGGTTGAGTGATCGGCTAAATAACCGGTTGAGTGACCGGTTAAATAATCGGTTGAGTGACCCGCGAAATAACCGGTTGAGTGACCAGCGAAATAACCGTGGTAAATTTACGTATCTAACCGTCCGAATAACTGCCATCAATTAAGTTACCGGGCCGGTGAAATGGCCGCGGTCAATTAAATAATCGATTCGTTAAATAATCGCGGTTAATTAAGATATCTTACCGGTTATATAACCGAAGTGATTTAACACCTCTTATCGATTATATAACCGAAGTAATTTAACAAATCGTAAAAGTTATAAATAACCGCGATCCATTAAAACCGACGTTTCTCGAGGATCGACATAACCTCACAAATTTACGAAACTAGTTTTCTCGTACGGGATTAAATTTTCACGAAAAAAAAAAAAATCAAGTATCGGTCTGTTCAGAATTCAAAGACGCGGAAGACGATAATTCCGATTTACGATTTACAAAAAAGTGAAGTATTTGAAAAATCCCGATTGAAAAAATTCTTTTATGACTATTGCACTGATACGTCACGCGTTACAGCTTTTATTTTATCTCGAGTCGAGTCGTGCAGATTTGACGTTAAAAAAACGTTTGAATCTTCAGGATTTGCAAGCTAAAGCCTGGAATTGAGAAAATAAACGGATTCGGTCGGGTGAAACGCGAAAATAGTTGAAAAAAAAAAGAGAACACTTACCGCGGGTGATAAAGTTGGCGTGCAGTCGTATAGTCAGCCCCGGTACGTCAGGATGAAAGATGTGTACTTTGATAGAATTATGCAACTAATGTCTCCCCGAGACGTGTGTGATTTATTCGATGCAAAGAGAAATAGAGAGGGCGAGGCGACCGAGAGAGATACCTAGAAAGACTAGGAAATTCCGGTGGAGGGGGAAACCAACATTAAATGATTGACGGAACATTCGCATCAATCAAAACTTCCCGGCAAAGGGAAAATGTACAATAGAAATCGGAAACAACTGAAGTAACAAAAAACGCAGCGAAATTATATAAAAATACCGAAACCTTCAACTCGAAGTATTATCTGTTAAAATCCAAGAAAAACAAATGAATTTTAAAAATATTCCTTACTTTAAATTAAAATTTTGTATTAATTTTAATTTAAAAGTTTTGTGTTTTATTAATTTTAATTAAATGTATTAAATAAAATTTTTTTAATTAAAAAAATCCTTAGTTTTATTAGCTTTAATTAATTCAATTAATTACTAAATTTTTTATAAATAAAATAAGGATTTTTTGTTATTTAAAAAAAATCCTTCGTTTTAATAATTACAATTAATAAATCATTATAATTAATTTATTCATCATAGAATAAATTTTATTAAATTAATTTTATTTAATTAGTTTTATAAATTTTCATTAAAATACTTGAATAAGATTTCTTTAATTAAAAAAATCCTTAGTTTTATTAGCTTTAATTAATTCAATTAATTACTAAATTTTTTATAAATAAAATAAGGTTTTTTTATTATTTATAAAAAATCCCTTGTTTCATTAATCATAATTAATAAATCATTATAATTAATTTATTCATCATAAATTATAATTAATATATTATTATAATTAATAATCCTTTTTATTAATAATAATTAAAAACCGTCATCAATAAAAAAAATCCAAACATCCGAATTACGCAACTAAAACGAAACACGATGAAAATCGATTAAAAAATCATCTCACGAAAATCCAATAAAAATGATAATTGAAACAGCGATAGTTTTTGCCCCCCCCCCCCCCCCCCCCCCCCCCCCCACCCCCCCACCCCCCCCCCCCACCACCCGACGCCGTCAGCGATCGTTCACCGCGCCAACCTCTCCCATAATTGTAACCCCGGAATGGAAATTTACTTGCCCCTCCCCCGAGCGCGTAAAACAAACGCGACTCCGAGGAATAAACACGAAATGCCAAACTTGCGACAGAATTCACGTCGGGAGACCGCAACGTGAAAGACATTTTTTGGAAAGGCCAAAGATGCGTCTGTCAATTTTAATTCACGTACTACGTACCAGACGGGAAGAGGCGACGGGGAAGGGGGGGGGGGGGTAGAAAAGAAACCCTGCCGAATACGCTTGGGAGACCGTTGGGCGGAAAGACTCACGCGATAATAATGTATACCTTTGGTGAATCCGCTAACGTTCACGGTTTATGCAAGCCACGTGCGTTTCCTCGTCGTGTATACGTATACGCGTTCTTCTGCAGCCGATTGCCCGTTTGAACTCTCCTGCGTGCTCGTTTTCGCCCCCCCCCCCTTCCTTTTCTACCATCTTCCATTTCTTTCCCCTCCCCTTTCCCACGAAGCGATCTTCGGACACGAGAGGTCAACATAACCTTACAATTTTTCGTGCTTTCACGAGAACCGATTTTTTTGTTTTTTTTTTTAAATTTTTAAAAATTTTTTTTCGGATTAAAAAAAATTATCGGGAATTATCGGGTTAATTCTACCGGACGCCTTTTCCGTTAGAGAATACTCGGTGTTCCTCTTGAACGTTTCCACGGGAATATATATTTTTTTAAATTAGCCATTATACGAAAATAGTGATAGAATTTTTGAAAAAATGATGAGGATTTATTCAGAAATCGTAGAAATGTAGGATTTTGTCGAATGAAAAGTGTTGACCTTCGTACGACCTCCGTGAAATGATTTTTATGAAAACGGATCGCGGTTACGTCACGTATTAATGTGACGGATAATGATGATAGATTTTATTATGCTCTAGTAAGAAAAAAACTTTCGGGCAATTTAACCCTTTGTAGCCCAAGATCATAAAATTTTTAATTACTTTGGAATATTATAGGTTTTAACAAATGAAAAAACACGTATTTCTAAAAAATTTCGAAAATATTGATTATTTTTTATTTATTTGGAATTTTAGGGAATGCAACATTACCGCAACGTTGAGTGAAACTAAAAGAAAAAATTTCGATGCTTTTCTAACGATATATGAACAAAATCATTCACTTACCCATATGTTTCGACGAAAAAACTACAATTTTCCACACTTTTATTATATTTTTATAAAATTCAAACTTTCAACGAGTTTCGACTTGTCACTTTCACCGGCACACGAAATTTGAACTTGCTAAAACTACTAGT
>JAPYZI010005238.1:0-10887 GCA_030523105.1 Ophioninae sp. A BG-2022a
GGGGGAGGAACTGCGATCGCCCGCACAACGAAAATGTAAATTCGAAGCAAACCTTTCGAAAATTCTCCACATGCTTCCCACATCGACCACGTGTCCAGTGACGTATATAAAAAGTTCCCACGAAGCTGTTATCGACTTTCCCCGATGTTATCGATCTCACCATGGATAACGGTTTCAAGGGTTAGCTTCAACGAGAAAATTGCAGAGATACGAGGCAAGAGAATTTTGTTTACTGTATCTGGATCGTAAGGAGTATTTTCATACGGGGCTTTAGGAAACCGGAGGGCAACGAGTGACACATCCATGAAGAGTTTCGAACGAAAGCGATCGTCGTCCAATAGCAAATAATGATTCCCCCGAATCACCAAGTTCCAAAAGTTCGAAAACTGGACTGTAGTCAGGGATGAAAAACTCAAGGATTTATTAATTTTCGTATGTTTTTCTACTTTTTATCGTCAATTACGAACCTACCGTTATTATTATTTAAAAAAACCTTTCAGCTTCGTCAAAATTTATCCAAAAGTCGAATAGCAGCCTAATATTAATCTAATCAATAAATCAATCACGTTCTCCATCTTCCATACTGTTATACCAGCTCCATAGCTCTCTGGAGCATAATAAATACTTATAAAATGAAATCCCTCTCCCGTTTCCCCCATACTCTTCTTTTCCCTCAATTTTACGAAAGTTCATAAATAAAAAAGGGAAGAAAGAAGGGCAGCATTAAACGTTCGAGAGAATGGAACAAACGAAAGGGAAACTGTAACTCGAAAGGGAGACGGAGAGCGAGAGAGGACGGAAAGAGGAAGAAGAGCGAAGACCAGGCGTAAGAGTAAGGAGGCAAACGAACCCCCGCGCGATGGATGGCTTTCGGTTCGGCTTTGCTTCCCTGACGAGGTTACCAAAGTTTCGTCCGCAGATTCAATTTGAGTTGGCGCGTCAGGCCGCGCCAACCCCATCCGTGCGACGCTTTCCTCAACACCGCGCGCGGTACGTATCTTACGAGGGTGGCCACCCTCCAACCCCCCTGCCCTTTCCTCGTCTATTCCTCGGCCCATCTCTTCACCGAAGCCCACGGTGGGACCGAACGCGCGCGAATCCTTCATCCTTTTCCCTCGCTATCGCAACTCGCCACTTCGCCCACGGCTCTCCCCTCCTTCGTCCTCTTTCCATCCCCCTTTGCCGACGCGCCACCCTTATCGCCAGATCCGGCTACCCACTTTCCAACACTTTCAAAGCCAGAATCGAAAGGCTGAAAGCTTTCGAGGCGGCCGAACGAAGCCTCTGCATCCTCGCCCTCCTCCGACCCGTACTGCACTTCTCGTACCGACGTACTGGCCACTTTGTTCGAGCGGTAACTTTCGGCATTTTCACCGAGTGCCTCCTCACTCTTCGCTCTTTCTCTCCTTTGATTGGGATCTGTTTCTACCTCTGGCCCAACTATCCGTTAAATTTCTTTCCCTCGTTTCACGATGAATCGAAGAAAACAAACGGCAGCAAAAATAAATGGAACAGGACCGGAAACTCCGGCTGGTATCCACGTACGAGAACTGCAAATGACGTTTACTGTTTTTCACTCAACGTTTGCACAAATCTGTGGCTAACTTTACTCGTTCCTTGACCGCTAAAAATACGAACTTTCGATTCCTCGAATTTCTCACTGAATCATTTCGAAAGTGCTGTGATGATGGAATGTTCGTTTTTTCTCTTCTTCTTCTTCTTCTTCGTTTTTTTTTCTTTTTTAATTGCTCTATTGAGGTTACGACTCATTATTCCTCGGTTCGGGTCTTTCGGCTTTAAACTCTCCAATTTCTCGTCTCTAATTTACTGGCCTTTTCTCGTCACCGGTTTGCACCGGAAAACGATTTATTCGTTTCGAAACGTTGGGAAATGAAGAATATATTTGATGGTGAAAAATATCCGTTTGGGCATTACGAATGGGTAAACACCGGACTGATTATCTTCGAAAACCCCTTAATTTCGAGTTAAGTGGAGAAACCCGGGTTACTTGGTACGGACCGAGATAGCAAATAAGGGCGACTGTGTGATAAACTCAGCGAAGATATCCTTCTGTGTCCCGTTGTAAAATAGATCTTGTTCGTTAAATTACGAGACGCTCTCTTGGGGAAGGGCTGAAGCGAATCTCGATAGGACGGACCCTCGTTCCACCGCAACGCTAATTAAAAACGTTCCGGAGCTTCCGCCCGCCCTTTTTGTCCCGTCGTTCTCCCTCTCCGCCCTCTTTTTTTCACCATTTTTTTTCTTTCTCCTCCGCAGCGGTGTCTCTTCTCCTATCATTTCCTCGCACCCTCTCACCCTTCCACTTTCTCTTTGTCTTTGCTCACTTTAGTTCCGCATCCGTTTCCACTTTGTCTCACAACTGAACGATAAATATCGTCCGACCGGACTGGTTATTCAGATCCGGTGGTCGTTCGAAAAAAAGGAAAAAGAAACATCAATAGAGGAAACGAATTTCAACGTCCATGGTGAAAATATATGATACAACTTGGATTCCAGAGTTTAAAAAAAATGTCGTATCACATTCTGAGATGTCACCAATCAAAAACGTAAAGCCTGTATCGTTAAGTTCCATTTGCCTGTAAAGTACCAATGAGGTACCGACTGGATCTTGCCAGGAATGGACCATCCCACTTCGCTGTCATTTGAAACGAAAGTACGTTCAAGTGTCAGGAGAACTCGAGTCCCTTCTTCTGGATAGCAAAGACCCGACGACACTAAAATGGACTTTTCTTCTAGAGGACTCTTCTTTGATACCTAATGGCTGGCCATTCGGTAGTACGGAAGAAACTCAAGTCCGGATTTCATAGGATCCATTTGCCAGGGAGGTCCTGATGACTCCCCAACGGACGTTGCCACCAAAGGACACGAGTTTCTTCTTTGCCACTTACTCTCCAAGACTTGCTCTTCTCTGATACCTAATGGGTACCCATTTCGTACGAAAAAAAAGTAGAGACTCATCTCCCGACGACCCTCGAATAGAGTTCGTCACGAAACGGCTCCTCCCAAAAACCCAATGCAATAAACAAAACGCGAACGATTATTCCTCCTCTTTCTCGATCCGTCCCTGGCAAGTTCCCTAGTCTGGAAACGGACAAACGAGGCGCAGATATCAGTGAAGCGGGTCAAAAGCAAAACCTATTTCTCTATTATGGAATTGGACGTGTATTAATGGAGGTGGATGCCGTTGAGCCAGTGCACAATACACGCAATATCGCTTCTACGTGTAGAACGGTGCCCGCACCCCAAACCTACTGACGTTTGATTGGCACGCAACGCAAAGTGGTTGCTCAACCTCGTTAGGTCTTACAACGAAGGAGGCTGTCTTTTTCGGGAGGGAAAGAAAAACCCAAACAAAAAATAATCTAGAAAAACCAGGCCAGAAGGCAATGAGGCAAGGAAGAAAGAATAGGGGGATGTATGAGTAAAGAAAGACAAATAATAGTGGAAACTGGACGGGGTACGAAAACGTCGTAAGTTACCCTTGGGTTTGAGGGGTTAAACCATAGGCCAGTTTCATTGCACCGAGTCATGGAGGCGCATCGAAAAATGTTATTGGAATAAAGGTAGTGGGGAATGGTTCAGGAGGTAAGGCGGTCGAGATAAGTCCGGTAAAACGCGAGCTGGAGCTTTCAAGCTGATGTATATATATGTATATATATATATAGGGGACTAGTGAAGGGTAGTAAGAAAGAGGGTGGGTAAGGGGTTGCTTGCTTGCTCCGCGCAGCTTTTCCTATAGGAGTAAGTTTTGTCCGGAATAAGGGCTGCACGGGCGAGGCCGGTGCTCTGTGTCCGTCGAAGCGGCCAGGCAGTAAATTCGATCGTCGGACGCCCTCAAGCGAGGCAAAATGGCACGGCCTCTGTTTTCTTTTCTTCATTGTGTATACATATATTATATAAATATATATATATATATATTCTCCACTCGCCATTCGCTGGCAACGTACGTCCCCTCGCTAACGTTTTTTTCTTTCGCACCCTCCACCCCTCCAGCCCGCTCAGTAAAGTCCGCTACGTAGCTTTGCAAATTCTCCCCTTGACCAACCTCCATTTTTCCTCCCCGTTTTTCAACCGCTCCTCGAACGTCATCGATTCCAAAACACTCGTACTTCATTTGCCGCCACGAAGCGTGATATAGGGCACTAGAGGGACTGTAGGATAGCAGAGGATATCGCAGGAACGACACGGACCGCGAACCGCTGTAGAAAATTATAGGCCCTCCCGGTCAGTATCACGGATCCTCCAGGGAACTCGGTTTTATTCGAAATTCGTGAAAACCAGACATCACGAGAGCGGACTACCATTAACGTACCGCCGACATCAGCAAAACGAAGTTTGCCAAAGAAAATCTAATTCTCCTGATCCCTGATAAATAACGTTTCACCCAGAAAGGGCTACGCGGTGTACTCGGAGCGGCTGTTTTTTGTTTTTTTTTCCCTCGAAAGTGAAGATCCGTCGGAACTCAATCTCCGATTCGTTGCTACAAAAAAAAAAAAAATGATTAGCTTCTTCGGTGCTAACGTTGGGAAGGAGGCTAGGACAAGCATCGTTGTAATAGGCAATCTAACGAACAGGGCACACAGAAGGAGGCAAAGAACAAGAGAAAAGCTACATATATGTACATATATATATATGTATATATGCGGTAGAGGCTTTCTTGCTCTTGTTATACGTACGTACGCCTGTGTGCTCTCGCGGACTCTCCCTGGGCGATATTCTCCGTGGTAACGACTGATCCTTCCATTCCCAGTGGCAACGAAAACTCGTAAAACAGCACTTGGAAATTCGCTGCGCCAAGTTAAATTTGATCGGGACGCGAAGCGCGTGCTTTAGGGACGTGAGAGACGCCTGGCATGCTGTGCTTTCTGGTATGCCTTCTAGCTTCGGAGAACGACCAAGGAGATCGTGGGTGAGCTGCTGTCACCCGCAGGGATCCCTGTCCTTTCTTCTCCTTTTACGCGCACGTATAGACCCGGCTCCGGGTGTCTGGGTGCGCGCCTCTTCTACTCTTCGTCTACGTTCGTACCCAACGATCCAAGATCCCGCAGTGGAAGATTCACGCGAACCGTCGCGTCGATGTTTATACGTGATTTTCAGGGATGACACCGCAATGGCTGACATTTGCGGTGTTGGTGCGTTCGACGATAGTGGGGCGTATAAGAAATTCTTTGGTGGAGGACCGAGAGATATCCGTGAATCTCCGATGGCTGGAAGTGTTAATGGTCGTGGATCTGTACGACTCGACCGGAGAGGAGGAGGAGGAGGAGGAGAGCCGCGGGAGGTAATACGAAAAAGTAGAAGTACCACGAGATGCTGGCTTACCGCAAGCTTATGTGCTATGACAGTAGCCTTTTGTTCCTCGTTTTGCTGGCCCCTTTTCTTACTCTCCTGGATGTTCCGGGCGTTGAGAAAGGATAAAAAAGAAAAGACGGGAGGAGACGGCTGGAGAGGTTACTCGCGAAGCGGCGTACCGTGACACGGTGTTTCATTTGAAAACGGGCTCAGGGAGTCGACTAATGAATTCGAAAGGCGTGAGAGAAACGGGAGCGAGCTCGTAACGACTGATATTGTCGTCGAGAAATTGCTTCGCTGATCCTGTCGTTTTTAATGTAACGTATCTCCTTGAGGTACCGGGGTAATGATCCTGGTGCTTCGAGAATATATATTTGGTGAATCAAAGTCGACTATGAATGTCGATGAATGGTTTTCTTCGGACGCCCGGTGGGAGGTTCGCTTTCCAGAGGAAAAATGAAACGCTGGGAGGAAGTTGGAGTAGGTCAGGGGGTCACTCGATGCTACTTGGGGGAGGATTTTTTGTTTCCCAGTGCCAAGTTGTATACCCTTGAGGGTTTTTTATGGTTCGCCCTTCTACGTTGGAACCTTCGCTCCTCGGTTGTACTTCGCCAATCTCACCTAACCCTTCGTTAGGTTCGAAGGTGTTACGTGGCTGGAACCGATTTTCTCCAAGTTCGAAATATCTCGGACGGTAGATATGACGTTTACACAAATGTCAGCTGATGCGATCCAAGTGAGAAAATGGACAGTAGAAAAAGTGTGCTCGGAAAAGAACACTCCGAGAGCGATCGTAATTTCTGTGTCCTCCGTGTCCGAGGTTGTCTTCGGCTGACAGCTCCGCGACGACCTTCCATCCCCCATACCCCGAGCTGCCTCTTTTCTCATTTTCCTCGTGTCGTTCAAGGAGAGCGTGGAACCTATGAAGGGAAGCGGAGTGATAAGAGGGAGAGAGAGAGAGAGAGAAAGAGAAATACATCGTGATTCTCTCCCAGCTCAGTGGTTAACTTGGTTGCTTGCTGGGCGACACGACGCTTCTCCACCAAAAGAGGACTTGGCTGAATGCCTCGTACCGAAAGAGCTCCAGCAAAATCTCTGACCCCCTTCTTCGAGAAGGATAAATGTGAAGTTTGGCTCTGGGATAGCCAGGAGTATAGGAGGGTTTTCTAGAACCCCACCAGGAAGGGCTCGTCACCGTTCCTCGATAACTTCCTCGGCTTCTCAGTCACTCCATCTACTTCTCCCTCCGGTCCCTTTCTCTTCGTACTCTTGGCAAGGGAATCGCTACCCCGAGAATACGTTTCTGCAAAACCAATGCACCACTAACCGGTTGATCGAATTCGAGGTTGGATTATCACCGATAACTATGTACACGATGTCTTCCCGCGGTTACCTTTCTTTTCATGAATATATATCTCCTCTTTCTTTGATTCTGGCATCACGCTGCGTTCTTACCAAACACCTAAATACCTATTATTTATGAAAATATTGGATCTCCGAGTACTCGTACGGCTGGCTCGAATCGTTCGAGTTAAGAGCGACGTAATTGTCTACTTGGCTATGACTGATACCCAAAAGGCCAAAAACAAAGTGCCAATTTATAACGCAACGTTGTCTCGTAAATCGCATTTTTATTTCATCGCCGAAAGGTCGAAGACATCGATACGAGTTACCCCGAGTGCTTCAACGTTGATCGTTGCCCTTGTTGCCTTCTTGGTTTTCTCTACCTGTCACGCTGTATTCCAAATGCCTGTCAAGAAAAGAAATAACGAAGCGATGGCCGTGTAGATTATTCCATACCAGCTATACCACTACCGACTTCTCGCGTTCTCTACTGGCCAACGGTCACGAGGTTTCCCTCACGTGTTTCGGGATACCCAGATCTTCAATGATAAAAACGAAAACTTGACCGTTTTACAAAAGTTGCTGATTATTACACGGGATACCGGCTCGTGCCGCAAAGCGATGGGAAAGATAAAACGAAAAGGTCTTTTTCCTTGGCACTTCGAGTGACCCACCCGATCGCTGATCCTTTTCACTTTGTTTGGGTTTGTTTGGGTTTCGTGTTTTCTTTTTTCTTTTTACTCGAGCGTCATCAGAGCTACGGAATATTCGCGTCGTCATCGGTCCTGTAATTATAGACAGAATCCTGACGAGTTTTCCAGCTCGTCAGGGGGTTGCACGTATTGGCAAAAGGGCTCTGATAATGATGTCGGTGTGCAATTGATCTTTTTTTCTCTTTCAAAGCTGAGAGGACCAGGGACAGACAGAGAGAGAGAGAGAGAGTGGCCTGCACTGCCAATTTCACGACCAATTGGTCAGAGCTGGCGAAAGTCGTTAGCCGATACTGGCACGTGGCTACAGCTAACATCATCAAACAATCGGTCCTTCCCATTCTCCAACCGAACCCTCTTCCGACTGGTTCTCTCGACCGCAGTTCGTTAATACTCGCACACGCCTCGCTACTGCTCTAGGACACTCGTCAAAGAAACGAGATTCTCTAATCGCCACCCCCTTGTCGACTCTTCGACCACTGGTTTCAGCCAAAAAAAAAAAAAACATAAAAAACTGGTCACCGTCAACCACCGTTGAATGGGCTGGTCAGGGTTGGCCAATACTCGGAGCGGTGACCGTTTAATTTGGATCAACGTTTTCATACGTAAAAACTCGAGAATCTTCGAAAATAAAAATCCTAGAAAATTAAACAAAATAATAAAACTAGCGTTTGAGAAAATATCAAAAAAGTTTTCGAAAATAGTGAACTCTCGTTGATTTATTCAAGAATTTTCGTCTTATTCACTCCCGAGAACTTTTTTTACATTCCGATATATTCATTCGAACGTTTCCCAAGGAAGGAAACTTTCCACCCCTTTTTCTCACTGCCTGAGACTTCAAACTGATACGAGTGGATGCGACGTCCGGAAATAGCGTAGAGAGGGGATGGATGATACAGAAAACTCGAAGCAGCGTGAGTCTGTCGTGATGAAAGGAGTCACGAGGTATCGTTGGAAAGAGAGATCCGAGGCATTCCTGTGTGCTTTTCTCTGAGGGCTTTTGGCCTCTCAACATCAAAAACGGGCACAGTCGTTGCTTGCTTCAAATGGACTTTGCGTTGAAAAAATTCAAGGACAAGATAAATATACATGTGTGTTCCTTCGTGTTCGCACACCCTCGTTGAGTAGGAAAAATTTAGACGAGGCGGAAAGAGTAGGCTAGAAATTCATAGATTCTAAATAAAATTATTATTATAAATATTTATTATAATATTCAAATAATAATAATAATAATAATAATAAAAAGGATGACAAAGCACAAGGGCATTCGAATTTATTCTTTTTATTCGAATAATTATAATAATTATTGTATTTATTCAAGCGGTTGGAAAGTATTCGAAAAAAAAAAGATTTAACACGATACAAGCTGCCTTCAGAGCGAAGAACTAGTAAGAAATATATAGTGATCGAGCCGAAACGAGGTCCATTAGATTCTTGGGTTTTTCCGCAGCATTATGCCTGATCGCGATGCCGGAGGGGGGGCTGGAGCAAGGAAATAAACGTTCGAGCCGATAAGGGATCCGAAAACCAACACCCTCTTACCTGGTTTCGGCACACTTTCTCCCTCTTTCATCTTTATATCTTTACTCGCTCCAGCTCTCCTCCCCCCGCTCCTCATTCCCTCTCGCTTCCGCGGTCCCTTCAGCGATAGGTTAACGAGGAAAGTTTATTTGCGTATTTATAACCCAGCCCCGTGCACGCGACAGGGTAAGAGAGATACCCCTATCTTAATGCCTCTCCACGATGCTACACTTTATCGTTCTTTATTGGTGTGACTGTGATGCGGACGTACAAGCTCCGCGCGAATCATCCACCAGTCTCATCCAACCAGTGGCTCTCCCTGGAAGCCTGTGTCCGCGCAACTACCCCACTTCCCTCAAAGCTGACCACCTTCTTCAACCTCCTTCCATCCTCGTTCTACTTTCGCCTCTTTTACCTCCATTCTTCACGCCATGAAGAAACTCCTCGTTTTTTATCCGAAGAATAACGCGATCAATGACCTATAAAAGAGAGCGGGGAAGAAGAGGCTGTACGGCTTCGCAAATCGATCATGGAAATCTTGGTGACCGGAACTACGTTAGGGTAAAACTGCTCCAGGGGCCCTCCGAACGGAAACCGATCTCCGATGTGAAAATCATTGGCGATCAAAGATTTTGAGCCAAAAATCAAATATGCTACAACGGGGTGAACCGGAGCCAAATAAATCGAAAATCAAAACTCACGAAGCGATAAATTCAACTTTGATCCGCTAATTTACGAACGACGAAGAAACGCCAGAAATGCCAACTTGGCGTTTACGTATCGGAAGACGATGGTGATTGTCTATGTGCCGGAGAATGACCATGGTGATGGAGTCGGGAACGTAAGATTGGCCGAACGAATGAAACTGCTCCGATAAAGGGTTTGCGAGGTATCCAATGCCGACTAACTTACTCAGGTTCGAGGCAAAGCCGGAAGTTGATACGACCATTAAATTGACTCTCCATGTTCGGAAGACTTCGAAACGCGGTAATAATATAACTCTGTCGGGGGTGTTCCGGAGATAATCTCAATAGAGATCCACTTATCGGGGTAATGGGAGTGGCGTGGTTAGCACTGCGGATGCGGCGGAATACGGATTCAGTCGGTGCATCGTATTACCTATCGGGATATCTTTCACCATTGGGTCTCCCTCCATCGGATCTTACCAACGGTCTGGCTTGGAAAACTCTCACGTTTGGCTTCTCGGTGCGTTAAAAAATAATGACTGTTACTATAAAAGCCCATCGGTCAGTGCTCGCTCCGGCCACCTCCGTTTCTCATTCAAAAGTCTCTTTCGAAACCAACCTAGGTTTATTCGATTTGGAGGTAGGAAAAGGAATGGCCGCTGATGAATCATGAATTGAACGACGCGAATAAACTTTAATGGAAGCTTTTGCTGCCTCCTTTATTAAGTGTTATAATTTACTGGATCGACGAAAAAAAGACGTTTCTAGGATAAGATGAGTCCGCAGTCTCTTTGATCTACTTTCACAAGATGGATCTTGATGACATCTGTTCACCAATCCTTCAGGAACTGTCCGTCGATTTCCGTATGTATGGACAAATTTGTCAAAATCGATGGTCCAACTTTGAAATTCTGCCAAAAATCGAAAAATCATCGGATTTTAATGATTAAAAAAGGATTTTGAAGAGGAAACCATATCGAAGAGATTGAGCACAAAGTGGAGTGCCAAATCCTGAAGGAAAAAAAGTTATCCATGATTTAGTGATGAAACTTATTTTGCCCAAAAATCAAAAAAAGTTTTAGATTTTTAATATTCTTTTTATAGGTCCTTTACGATGTAATTTTGTCCGCTGAATACGAATATGCCTTTAATTTTTGCCAAAACCCAAAAGTTCTAGGAAAAAACGTCGAAAAATTAATCTGGAGAAGGTTTTGCGCATTTTCCCAGTCTAATTTTGCACTTTCGGCAAAAACTCAGGCATATTCGTAATCAGGGGAAAATTTCTGATCAAATATACCCTTTTAATACTTAAA
>JAPYZI010005239.1:0-17259 GCA_030523105.1 Ophioninae sp. A BG-2022a
AATGGCTAAAAAAAACGCAAAGGGGTATGTATGGAAAAATTAGCAAAAATCGATGGTCCAACTTTGAAATTCTGCCAAAAATCGATAAATCATCGGATTCTAATGATCAAAAAAGCATTTTGAAGAGAAAATCATAACGAAGAGATTGAGCACAAAGTGGAGTACCAAATCCTAAAGGAAAAAAAGTTATCCATGATTTAGTGAAAAAAGGTATTTTCCCCAAAAATCGAAAAAATTTTTGGATTTTTAATATTTTTTTTACTACTCCATTTCGATGTAATTTGCTCTCCTGAACACGAATTTACTATTAATTTTCCCCGAAACCCAAAATTTCCACGAAAAAATCGTAAAAAACTTCGAAAAAGTCGATTTTTTTTGCTGTGTGCAATGTTTCCGACGAAAATTCGATGATATTCGTAATCAGCTGACAATTTTCGATTGGACAGATCCCAAAAACGATTTCAGAATTGAAAAAAAAAGTTCCAGCCTTTTCGTCCAAAAGAGAATTCATAATCCATCGTCCCTGTCATTAACTCGCTAATTATTACTTTCGCAACGTTTTTTAAACGCGAGTACTAAAGATCACGAATACCAACGGACGAGCATAAATGTAGAGACGATATAGCCGCGGCCCTGACACTGAAATTACAGTGATGGCATTACGATTGCGTGTTTACGTGGGAGATCGTTCAGGATATTAGGTAATTTAAGGGGTTACGTAACCGTGAAAATTAAAAAACCATAATTTTCATTTTTTTGTTTTTTTTTTTTTTTTTAATTAATTATTTTTTAATTCGTTTTCGAACGAAATAAAATTCGAAATTTTTAAATTAATATCGGGTGCTATAATAATAAACGTTCCGTTGTTACGTCACGTATTAATAATAACATTAAAAATAAAAAATGTTAAGTTTAAAATTTATTTATTTTTTAATTTTTTTTTTTACTGTAAAAATGCGTTTTTATATTTGTTCGTAAAGGGGAAGGAATTTATCATTTTCATTCGTGATAAAAACCAGGCGTGATAAATAAACAAAAAAAAATTGTTAACGCTAAAAAAAAACTTTTGGTGGACAAAACGAATTTTTTCTTCAATTTTTTTTTGTGGGTGTGGATTATGATAGAACCGGAAATTACGGGGCTAGTGATGAACGAGAACTTCGTAGTCCCGGAAGGACAGCTCTTCTCCGTCGAACGGAATGTAAAGACATCCGTGGCTCGGTTGGACCTGCGAAATTTCAAAATTTCAGAATTTCGAAATTGTCCTCAAAAAGTTTTGTTTCTTTTTTAAATCAACGAAACATCTTTTTTTTTTCTCAATAAGATATCTTAAAATTAAACAATAATATTTGTTTTTTTAGATAAATAAAAAAGATCTTTAAAAATAAACCAAACTTTTTGAATTAAGTAAAAAAATAATTGATTGAATAAAAGAAATTTCAAAGATCACTAAAAATAAATTTCGTAATTTTATAATTATATAATAAAATTTCGAAAAATAAATCTGGTAAACTAGTAACTAAAAATCTCTGAAAATAGTGAAAACTTATTTTTTTTCAAGGTAAACAAAAATCTTTTTTTTTTTAAAGTAACCGAAAAATCTTCTTCTTTTTAAATTATTATTTTTTAATAATGATAATCGTATTTTTTAATAATAAAAAATCGTTTTTTTTTTAATATTAAAAAATCGGTTTTTTCTGATATTACAAAAATTGTTTTTTTTTTAATATTTAAAAAATCGTTTTTTTTTTAATATTAAAAAATCGGTTTTTTCTGATATTACAAAAATTGTTTTTTTTTAATATTTAAAAAATCGTTTTTTTTTAATATTAAAAAATCGTTTTTTTTAATATCAAAAAATCGTTTTTTTTTAATATCAAAAAATCGTTTTTTTTTAATATTAAAAAAACGTTTTTTTTTTGTTTTTTTTTTTTTATTTTGATAATGGTACCTTGCCAACGGTTTGAGCACCGTTGTGGAGAACACGACCAACGTACAAGGGTTCACCCTCGGATGTTTGTCCTGCGACTACTGCGTCCGGGGGAATTGCACCGTTGCTCGCAAATTCCCACGCCATTTCGCCTTGACACAGAACCTGTTCGGAAGTAAACGGTTATCTTGGAGAAACAACGAGGAAGAAATTCAACCTTAAAATAATGACTGGCTCGGATTTATTGAGAGATCATTCGACAGCCAAGGATTCGTCCACGATTTCAAATTTCGTCAATTTACAAAAATAATACAAGTTTTTTTTTAATTAGAAAAAAAATATACAAAATTAATCAAATTCCGATAATATATTTTTTTATTTAAAAACAGTGTGAAAAAAAATTGTTTAAAATGTAAAATAAATAAAAAGTTAATATTTTTGGCTGTAAAAAAATTCTTATAAAAATGAAATTTAAAAAAAATCATTTTTTCGTCACGAAAGAACGAGTCGCGATTTGGGTCAAT
Source organism: Ophioninae sp. A BG-2022a (assembly GCA_030523105.1). Classification (NCBI taxonomy): domain Eukaryota; kingdom Metazoa; phylum Arthropoda; class Insecta; order Hymenoptera; family Ichneumonidae; species Ophioninae sp. A BG-2022a. The sequence continues at coordinate 2,455 of JAPYZI010005239.1, forward strand.
TAAATTTAGAGGTGGGTGATTCGCTCATTGGAAATTCATTGGATTTTCTCAGAACGGGACACATACGAGGATAAATGCAAATATACGATAAATGGAATGGAACTGATGAATGGATACCATTCATTCGAAAAAAAACACCTGTGCTCAGATCTACTGGAATTTACACACATCTACAAATACATTTTGTTTTTCGCTTAAATATTATCGAAGCAGCAATCGTTACTAAATTTTTCGAGATTTTGGGATTTAAAGAAATGGATTTCGTGATTTGAAAAAAAAAATTTCTCGATTTCAAAAAAAGGATTTCTTGATTTGAAAAAATATACTTTTCGATTTAAAAAAATGGTTTTCTTGATTTCCGAAAATAGATTTTATGATTTCATTAAAATGGATTTCATGATTTCAATAAAATGGATTTCGTGATTTCAAAAAATTGATTTCATGATTTCAATAAAATGGATTTCATGATTTCAATAAAATGAATTTCGTGATTTCAAAAAATTGATTTCATGATTTCAATAAAATGGATTTCGTGATTTCAAAAAATTGATTTCTCGATTGCAGAACATGGATTTCTTTATTTCATAAAATGGATTTCTTGATTTCATCAAAATGTATTTCGTAATTTAAAAAAATAGATTTCTCGATTTCAAAAAATGGTTTTCTTGATTTCCGAAAATAGATTTCATGATTTCATTAAAATGGATTTCGTGATTTCAAAAAAATAGATTTCGTGATTTCATAAAATGGATTTATTTATTTCATCAAAATGTAGGTATTTCGTAATTTAAAAAAATTGATTTCATGATTTCATAAAATCGATTTCGTGATTTCATAAAATGAACATCTCGATTTCAGAAAGTGAATTTCTTGATTTCAGAAAATGGATTCCATGATTTCCGATAATATATTTATCGATATAAAAAAATGGATATCCCGAATTCAAAAAATATATTTCCCGATATCAAAAACCGGATATTCTAATTTCATAAAATGGATTTCTCGCTTTGAGAAAATAAATATGTCCAAGATAGTTCGAGTGTTATTAGGCTAATCGCTGACATTGATAAAACTTCAAGATTTTTAAATTTCCTTGTCAATGATATACGTCGATTGTCAGTTTTGAAGAACATCGCTGATTAGATTAACATTAAAGAGGTAGCGAGATAAACTTTGATATTTGTAGCATTACCTCGTATTCGTGTTTGGTGTGTTCCTCGCCATTGTGGCAAACGTAAACGGCAGTTTTATCGGGTAGTACTTTGGCGGGTAACATATCACCGTCGTGATAGGCACGCCCAACGTAGATGAGGCTACCGTCGACGTCACGACCTCCGTGAACGGCGCCCGGCGGAAGTGGCTGACCGACGGTCCGCGTCACCCATCTGTATCCAGCTGTATTCCATTCCGAGAATTAGGGTGTCGTTTTAGCTAAATGGTACCTTAAATGGTACCCTAAATGGTACCCCAAACGACAGTTTCCAATAACTAACCCAAACAAACCCAAAATGGTACCCTAAACGACAATTTTTGATGGCATTTCGAAGGGTCCCTAAAAATGGTACCCTGAACGACTATTTTCAAGGACACTTCGAATGGTCCCCAAAATGGTACCCTGCACGACTATTTTCAATGACACTTCGAATGGTCTCTAAAAATGGTACCCTGAATGACAATTTTCAATGACACTTCGAATGGTCCCCAAAATGGTACCCTGAATGACTATTTTCAATGACACTTCGAATGGTCTCTAAAAATGGTACCCTGAACGACAATTTTCAATGACACTTCGAATGGTCCCCAAAATGGTACCTTGAATGACTATTTTCAATGACACTTCGAATGGTCTCTAAAAATGGTACCCTGAACGACAATTTTCAATGTCACTTCGAATGGTCCCCAAAATGGTAACTAAAATTGCAGTTTTCAATGGCACTTTAAAACGGGACTTCGAATCGTACTCAAAATGGTACCCCAACTCAAAAACTCATTAAAATGTCACACCCAAAGTAAAATTAAAATAAAAAAAAAAAATAAAAAAAACTTCGTATCCGAGTTCAATACGCCATTTTAGTTGCGCAACAGTCATAAATCAAAACAAGATGGGTGGAGGACATCATTGAAGATGAAACTCGCGATATTTCGATACCGCGTTGTGAAAAAAAAAAGCGATCAATCATCGTCAGAATTTCAATCAAGACCAACTTCGTTATTATCATTTTTAATGATAGAAATCTACTTTTCTTTTTTATTTGTTTTTTGGTTCGAAACCCGAACGAAAAATAAATCATGAAAATTCCATCAGCGTTTTAACTATTGTCCCGCACGTACCAAAGTCTTAAAAATAAACACGCGAGCTGATGTCATCGGCCAAAATGACGTGCAATTTTTGAGATCCAGATGAGAGTTTTACGTGCCATTTTGCTAAGAAAAAAATTACTTTTAATACCGACCTGTTACATTGACGCACAAACTTCTTGTTGTGCTTTTTTTTCACGTGCCATAATTATTTATTTAAATTAGTAAAATTGCTATTTGGAGATTAAAAAAAAACGATTTTTTTTTTAAGGAGAAATTTTAGTTTAAAATTTGCAAGGAAAAAATCGTTATTTCAGTGCGAGTCCAAACAAACCCAAACAAAGCTTTTTTTCACTTGCCAATATTTATTTAATTAAATTACAAAAATTCTTATTTCTTTGCAAACCCAAACAAACCCAAACAAAGTTTTTTTTTACTTTGCAATAGTTATTTAATTAAATTCGTAAAATCGTTGTTTCTTTGGACACCCAAACAAACCCAAACAAGGCATTTTTTCATCTTAAATTACAAAAATTCTTATTTCCTTGCAAACCCAAACAAACCCAAACAAAGCTTTTTTTCACTTGCCAATATTTATTTAATTAAATTACAAAAATTCTTATTCCCTTGCAAACCTAAACAAACCCAAACAAAGTTTTTTTTTGCAATATTTATTTAATTAAATTCGTAAAATCGTTGTTTCTTTGGAAACCTAAACAAACCCAAACAAAGCGTTTTTTCATCTGTCAATATTTATTTAATTAAATTACAAAAATTCTTATTCCCTTGCAAACCCAAACAAACCCAAAGTTTTTTTTTACTTTGCAATAGTTATTTAATTAAATTCGTAAAATCGTTGTTTCTTTGGACACCCAAACAAACCCAAACAAGGCATTTTTTCATCTTCGGAAACCCAAACAAACCCAAAAAAAGCTTTTTTTTAGTCGATTTCTCACCTGGCATTTTTTTTTTTGTCAACGACACAATTAACTTCGACGAGAGGCTGAGACGGAATGACGCTTATCGTATTATCATACCTGGTTATGAAGGTACGTTTTATCTTATCGTCGACCCTGTAATTCTGTTTGATCAAGTCACTCGTCTGGACGTCGCGATTCTCAGAACATTTTTCGATGATATCATCGGTAATTCGAGTTCCAAAAATACTTGCGCAACCGATCGTTCGATTGATCGATTTATCATTTATCATTATGCAATTCCATCTTCACTAATTTCCAATAGTGAATTTCCAATTATTATTTTGTTTCTTTTGAAAGATAATAACGTCGAGAATCCTGATTTAAAAAATTCGTCTTATCATTCAGATATCATTAATTTTTATTCGTCAACTGGTTAAATCGATAGTCACGTCGTTATCAATCATTTTCCCAAGAATTTCTCTGATTCCCTCGTACAAATATCGAAAATTCGAGAAAAAAAATCGTTATCATTGTTCAGCAAAGTTATTTGAACGAAAAAAAAAACATGTATTTTTCTGACGAAAATCGTCATTTGGATCAACGAGTAAATTCTTCAACGAATGCATTTATAAATACAGCTTTTTTTTTAAATCAATTCTTTATTCAATTAAAACGCATAAAATTTCGCGATCTTTTTGGATGATAATGAAGAATTTTGTGTTTGTGAGCTAAAAAATTGATTTTTAATAGGTTTAAAGGGCTAAAACTGGACATAAATTGATCGATGGGTGATATCCAATCAGAATTGGGTACATCAGAAAGTCCCTGAGAAAACGAAGCTCCCATTGGTCTAATTCACGATTAGAAATGTTCTCCCGTTGGTTAGTAGTCGAATGGAATCTTCAAGGACAGAAATTCGCGTTGCGATTGCGGCTTGAGTCAGTGACGTCACGTAAAAAAACGTTTTCGCATCATGTGTTATTCGGAGAATTGTTTTGGACCGTTCCTAATCTAACAATCTCATAATTGGGGGTTTTCTCCATTGAGGAATAATTTTCTTCCTTATCTCTCGTCGGTAAGATGATACCTTGAGATCTGCTGTCTTCCGAGCTTTCAATTTTCGCCACCGGCGCTACTATCGTGTATCGCCATTACGCGCACGAACAAGTATCCGAGCACCATGCGGATCGCGAATTAACGACGCAATTGATACTTTCTCGATAGCGTCCTCGGTTTCCTTGTCCTCAGCATCAAAATGAAAGTCAAAATCCTCAGTCGCAATCCAGATGATTATTTGCGAGAAACGAAGCGCGACATACACAAAGGTAAGTTGCGTCATTGAAAGAACGAACTTTTGAAGGTTGTCTTGTCGTCACGAACGCGATTTCCGTATAGAACGATGTTTCAATACCTTTGAACCCAAACAAACCTAAACAAACCCTAACAACGACGTTTCATTATACTTTTCGTTCTCTCGGCCGTAACATAACCTCTTTCGCCCCCAATTACGCGCGGTTACTTGAAAAACCAAACAAACCCAAACAGCGATGTGTCATTATACTTTTCGTTCTCTCGCTCGTAACATAACTTCTTTCGTCTCCAATTACGCGCGATTACGTTAAAAAAACTCACAAATCCAAACAATTTTCAGTTCCGAGGAATTACGATCCAGCGTTGCATCCGTTCGAAGCCGCCAGGGAATACACTCGAGCGCTGAACGCGGTCAAACTTGACCGAGTTTTCGCGAAGCCCTTCATCGGCAATCTTGAAGGTCACAAGGATGGCGTTTCCAGCGTAGCAAAACATCCGACCCGTTTGTCGATTCTGGTAAGCGGCGCTTTCGACGGCGAAATCAGAGTTTGGGATTTGGCTCATAGAACTTGCGAGCGTTCCATCCTGGCTCATGACGGAATAGTACGTGGAATAGCTTTTGCCACCAACGGCCAACACTTCATCAGCGTCAGTGACGACAAAACCATCAAAACGTGGAAATCTCTGAAACCTCAATTCGGCGAAGACGACGAACCCGTAAACACAATCATTAGCAAAACCGTTATAACTGGCGTTTCCCACCGTCGCGACACGCCCCATTTCGCTACTTGCGGAGAATCCTGCCAGATTTGGGAGCAGAGCAGAAACGAACCCGTCAAGACTTTCAAATGGGGCGTCGACAGCCTTCACGACGTCAAGTACAATCCTATTCAAACGAATCTCCTCGCCGCTTGCGCCAGCGATCGCAGCATCATCCTTTACGATACCAGAGAAACCGGACCGTTAAGGAAAGTCACCATGAAACTTAGGACCAACAGACTCTCGTGGAATCCCATGGAAGCTTTCACGTTCACCTGTGCCAACGAAGATTATCGGTGAGTCGTTTTAACATAATTTATTATTCTATCATTTTGATCTCCGAAAGATCAAGATTTCTATCGCTGGACTACTCTGACCGAGATATTCTGTATTATGAAAGTATCGATAATTCAAACGTCGCCTACTTTATGTATATTCAACGAAGCTAAACGTAATTTCTTACAAATTAAGGATTTATCAAATCTTTACGTCTTTATTGAATCGAATTATCAAATTATTCACATTTATCTAATTATCACGCGTACCAAATTATGGATTTTCGTAAAAATCGTAGTCGAAGGATAACTGCATCTCGTAATTCAAAGGAAGGGTTACGAGCTTGCGTATAAGAATCCGAATTGCCGAAGAGGAAGTTAGTGCATTTGCCAATGTGCTTTACGACATTGCTTCGCTTTTGCACACAAAAATCGAGTTTGCTTCGCTTTTGCACCCAAACTTTTAGGTTGCTTCGCTTTCGCACACAAAAATCGAGATTGCTTCGCTTTCGCACCCAAACTTTTAGGTTGCTTCGCTTTCCCACACAAAAATCGAGATTGCTTCGCTTTCGCACCCAAACTTTTAGGTTGCTTCGCTTTCCCACACAAAAATCGAGATTCCTTCGCTTTCGCACCAAAAATTCGAGATTGCTTCGCTTTCGCACTGAAAGTTGGAGATTGCTTCGCTTTTGCATCGAAAATTCGACCATGCTTCGCTATCGCACCCAAAATTCGAAATCCCTTCCAAGCATCGTCGATCCAAAGCTACGGAAGATTTTCCAGATTAGAAAGAAGCTATTTTTTCAAGCGTCGAGATTAAAGAAAAACCTTCGCTCTCAGACTTTACACTTTCGACACTCGCAAGATTTCGACACCGGTGAACGTTCATATGGACCACGTAGACGCTGTTACGGATGTGGATTACTCGCCGACAGGAAAGGAATTCGTTTCCGGAAGTTATGACAAATCAGTGCGAATTTACGAAGTGAACAAGGGACATTCCAGGGAGATTTATCATACCAAGAGGATGCAACGATTGACAAGCGTCGCTTGGTCCCTTGATAATAAATACATAATCAGCGGTAGCGACGAAATGAACATTCGAGTTTGGAAATCTCGAGCTTCGGAAAAATTGGGAGTGGTACGTTTTATAACCTACATTTTAATCGTAAATCAAACAAAACCTCTATTTATCTCAAACCCAAAAAAAACCAAAACCCAAAAATTCAACGTTTCTTTATTTTCACAGCTGAAACCGAGAGAGCGTGCCGCTTTGAATTACTGCGATGCTTTGAAAGAAAAATTCGCTGGTCATCCGCAAGTACGAAGAATTGCTCGCCATAGACAAGTGCCCAAACACATTTACAACGCTCAAGCGGAAATTCGGACGATTCGCGAAAAGACGAAACGGAAGTACGTGATTTTTTCTTTCCCAAATGGATCAATGATCCTAATGATGATGACGATGATGATGATGATTGGAAATCTTTCTGACGTTTCCTTCGTTTTTTCAGGGAAGCGAACAGACGCGCGCACTCGAAGAAAGGATCGGTGCCTTACGTGTCGGAAAGGGAACGTCACGTGGTTGGGGAAGCGAAATAAATCGGGTTCCATTACTATTATCGCGATTTCAACCCTGTTTAATTTACTTGTATCTTTCAATATAAATTTCACTTCGATTCGTAAAATCAATCCCGTTTCGAATGTTTGAATTTTTATACTCGACTTTAACGATTTTTTCAAAGTTGCACATTTTAATTCTGCCTAAAAACGAACTGATGAATTAACTCAGCCCGCAGATATCGATCTCCTATGTTATCAGGGAAGAAAACAATCAATAATCCTCCATATTGGAGTTCGCATATAATAAATAGTTTTATTGTTGGTAATTATACAACACATCGCTATTAATGATCCTTAGAACAGTTACGAACCTCAAGCGGTGATTAAATTGTTTAAGCGTACCTTTTGGAAACGTTCGTCGGCGCTTCTACCCTTTCATCGTCGTTCATTTTACTTTGCTTTTTCACGTTTCGTCTCGACTGCGTCACGAACGAGTCTCTTTCAATCGTTTCAGGAACAACGCGAATGTTCGATCGATGAAATTCGAGGTTATCTGTCCGGACCATTCGAACGAACAGTGGCCTTACTACTTTCGGCTTTTATCAATTTCTTTTCGCCAATTTCAATTTCACTATTTCACTCTCGATTCAAATAACACAGACCTCTTATGTTTAAGAGCAAATTCGCGACGAATATTAATTTACGTGCAAAAGCAGCCCACAAACGGGGCGGGGGAAAAAGTACGAAAATCCCTGAAAATTTCTCCTTGGTCGAAATTTCAATTTGACCTTGGACCTTATCTTCAAGGTCACGTTGACCTTGGACCTTATCTTCAAGGTCACGTTGACCTTGGGCCTCATCTTCAAGGTCGCGTTACTTTATCGTCAAGGTTAATTTCACCTTGGGATTCATCTTCAAGGTCGTGCTGACCTTGGACCTCATCTTTCAAGGTCAATTCGAAATTAGGTCTTGACTTCCAGGAGTTTTCATACTTTTTTTCCCACCCTGTATACATATGGACATATGCTTATACATATATATATTTTAATATATATACGTATTTGTTTATGTTTAATAAAGACTATTTACGCAACTTCTGTACAAGACTAGGTTAGTCGAGCAATCGATTTACCACTTAGACACAGTTTTTTGTTTTCTTTTGTTCGGTTTTAATCTTAAAAAAAAAAGAGCGGAGCGCGAAAGTTCCACTTTGAAAATGTTATTTTACGATCCGATCTTTCCATCGTTCTCGATCTCTCGCGCACAGTGTTTTTTTTTCAGCGAAATATAGGAAATAAGAAACATCGTTTTTCGCGGTTTCGTTTTAACAATTATTATATAGTTTATATACATATAGACACATTTACATCAAGTTTACGTCGTAATTATCGAAGTAGACCCATTTCCGGCTGTTTTATTACGTTCCTCTCCGATGTCTGATCCTTCATTATTGTTGGTTTATGGGTTTTTCGTTTTATAATATTTTTTTTTAGCATTTCATCATTTCAGATTTATGAAAAATGCATTTGTTTGTTTGTTTTTTTTTTTCAAATGAAATCAATGATGGTCCAATCGTTCTTGAACTATCATGATAATCCAAACATCCGTCCAGCCGATACTTTCATTTCGTTATTTCCCAACGGTTATTTTCTTTCTCGCCGTAAATTCATAAATTACTTAATCGAAGATTTCCTTAAATATCTATCACTGCCTATATCGCGAGTCTTTATCACCTCTCTCGCGGACCTTTTAATCGCCCCTTCCTCACACAACTTCAACTTCTTCAGAGAAAAGAATCACGAGACTATTTTTTTCCTTTACTCAATTGGCACTACTGTAGAATGGAACTTTTACACGTTCAGATCTGCCATCATCTTCCGAAAATCGGCAAGAGTGTTGTAGTCCGGGTCCGAGTCGATATCGGCAAAGTCCTTGTTCGAATCGCTCTTTACGAAACTCGGGTTGTAACGGCTGAGAGACAACGGACACGGCAATAACTCGGGCATCACCGAATGATGAACTATCAGAGCTGTTAGCGTTGTAAATTCCTTCGTGAAACCCTGAAAAGTAAAAAACGATCGATACTGGTGTTTCTCTTTAGCCATAATTGCTAAAGAGTCGATAAAGGATGCAGGATACTCGAACGAAATGTTCGATTACGCCAGTACATTTCTTTTATAGTTTTATTCACCAGTACTCGATTTCTGGAATCGGCATATTGGCCAGTACCCGTTTTTTAGTGCTGGCACATTCGTTACCGTATTTTTTAATCGTATTGGCATATTTATGGCATTGTAGCCAGTAACTCTTTAAAGACATGTAGGGCGGTACCTGTTAGTGTCAGATTAGCCAGTACTGGTTTTTTGGTATCGGAGTATTCGACTTAACATATTTTCTCGGTACTGGCTAATTTATTACGGTTACTTTTCACGCTACTAGTATTTTTTTCGCCAGTAGACCTTTTCTGATAATTTCGTGATCCGTAGAATCCGTTTTTCCGGTACTGGCGAGTTTGGCCAGGTTTCTAGTACTGGAATATTAGCCAGTAGCGGTTTAATAGATCGAGGATATTAATCCTTGTAATTTTTTATGGTACTGGTTCATTCGCCAATGTAACTTTTTCCACACTGGCCAGTTGAACGAAAATATCGTTTTTTATCGTCATCGAACGTTTCGTCACAAAGTTTCTTTAATTTCGTCACAAAGTTTCTTTAATTTCGTCACAAAGTTTCTTTAATTTCCCAATGGAACAACATCCAATCTGGCCAAAACGTACGCGCGGTAAACATTGAAGGATATTCAGGAGGTTCGGCCGATTTATTTTCAAAAAAACACGTAAACTCGGGGAAACGAAAGTGTGGAAGGTTACGGGGGTAATTCCAATGGCAAAGTTGGTCGGATTAGTCTCGGGGATCACATTTGTACGCGTATGTGCGTTCGTTCCGGTTGGCGAACGATGAAATTTTCACCGTGGATATGAACGGAGACAAAACTCTCCTGACACCGGGACCTATCCGCCCCTCGAGGGAATTCAGTTGCTGAAGATGAAACGAAATTTTGACGCTCGAGTTCGTATTAAATTGCCGGTTGGATAAGTAGCGTCCCGGGGTTCTGAGCGTCACCAAGGTGACGTACAAAAACCTCGTATTCTCTAACTACGAATAATCGTTTCGTGTTCTTCAATAAACTTGTATTTATTAATACACGAGTCAAATTTGAGAAACGTAATAATATTCATTATCAAAAAATAATTCTTAATTAAAATAATTATGAAAAAATAGACGAAAGGATCAATTTTTTTTTCTAACGAGGAATTTTATGAAGGTACTATAATCTCAATAACGGTAACGCTGGACGTATTTAATCCTTACCTTGATCTTGTATCCTTTATTCGTTCTCATGATAAGATAATGGGCTATGCCACTCGGCTGGAATTCTCTCGGGACTCGCAATGACAGAGCGTAACATCCGGGCTTGCTCGTGCTCTCTCGCACCATGAAGGCTCCTTCCGGCTCCTGGCTCAGCACCTCAAGCGTTATTTCCCTAGACGATAAATAACGACGGTGAGGGAGGGGTGGGGGGCGGGGGGCATCGTGAAAATGCAAATCAACGTGTAGACGCGCACAGCTCTATTGTTACACACTAAATCATGCTCCGGGGGAAAACTAGACGCGAGGGACCTGAAAGAAACGAGCGGTGAAGAGTTCGCTCCTCAATATGTCGACTGGGCAATGATTTCATAGGAAATTTCATGGAAAATACAAATTTCATATGAAATTTCATGAAAAATACTAGTTTCGTAGGAAATTTCACGAAAAATCAGAATTTCATGCTAAATTTAATGGAAAAATGAGAATTTCATGCTAAATTTATGAAAAATACAAATTTCATATGAAATTTCATGAAAAATACTAATTTCGTAGGAAATTTCACGAAAAATCAGAATTTCATGCTAAATTTAATAAAAAAATGAGTATTTCATGCTAAATTTATGAAAAATACAAATTTCATACTAAATCTCATGAAAAATCATAATTTCATACGAAATTTCATGAAGAATGAATATTCGTATAAAAAATCGTAATTCGACGATAACATCGCGAAGATCAGAAATATTAAATCCCAAGAAAAGCGAAAATAAATCTGGTACACGACCTTACAAACGCAATCATTTATCTCCCAATGGGAAAACAACTTTTAAGCGGTTATTCAATTTTTCTCGATCTCTTCCCTCATTGTCTCGCCCCCCCCCCCTCCCTTTCGCTAACCGACTCTATAGGACAGAACTTTTCAATTTATATTACTTTGCTGACCTTGGTATTCCAGCTTGAAACCAAGGAGCCTTTCGTAATTCGCCCTCCTCGCTGCGATTGTTCAGACTGTCGGTTCTCTCGGGTAACGGGGGTGGCGTGGGCGTCGAGCCGTGCGTACTGCCGTCAGCAGGTACCGAACTGCTCGACGTACTTATTTGCGATCGTCTCTTTGTCTTGAATTCCGTCTCGGTACCGGAATTTGGTGAATTGTGTCCTAACCTGAAATTTGTTCGTTCATTCATTGGCTCTTTGATTTTCATGAACCGCTGAAAGCGCAGTTCAGCTGTTCGTTTTAAAAAGATCGATAAAAATTGGGCGAAAGGAGTTAGGAAAATCGGAATAAATTATTGGAAAATAAAATGAAGAAAAAAATGTAATTTCATCGGTGGAACGAAAACAAAATTATGTGATAAATTATTCATAATTTGTTTTCGTGTTATTAGTAGAATTAATCAGTGATTCATTTGTATTCTTTTACTTTGATGTTTTAGAAACCAATCTTTGATTCATTTGAAATCTCGAAGATACGCGTAATGTTGTTCAATAAATTAATAAAAAAATATAAATGAAATATTTTGAAGAACGAAAAAATGGTTTTTTTTACATTATTATTGACGTGCGAAAAAATAAAGAAAATTATGAGGAGCAAGAGCAATTTAAAAAAATTGAAGAAATAATTAATCAAAAAAATATGTATACGTCAAAAATATTTATTAAACATTACACGAATTAATTAAAGATACGAACAAAACATTGAAGAAAAATTGAAAAATCACAAACAATTAACGAACAATATTACAGAATTCAAAAAAACTAACAAAAAAAAATTCAAACCCAAACAAATGAACGGAAAATGTTCAAGTCCAAGAAAATTGACGAAAAATTGTGTAAAAATGGTACGATGATTGAAAAAAAAGGTGAGATAGAAATAGAAGGTTTAGGTTTACCTATTATTTTCGACGTTAAAATTCTTAGCTGTAATGGAGGCGTTTATGGTGTTGTCGAGGGTCTCGGACGGTGGTATTTTGTTGTAAGGCGCCCTCGTTCCCTCCGAGTCGATAATAGCCTCATTTATGTAACCTCCCGAGTGAGGACGATTCGTAGGACTGGTGGGGGTGCTACTCCCACTAACCAGAGGACAACTGTCGTCCTCGCTGTTTAATCCTAGAACGTCACGACCACCCGTAAGTCCCATTGTCAGTCGTTTTATCAGGGGTGGCTTGTCGGTCAGTCTCTTGTACGAATTGAGCTCCGTGGGCGAGTTGCTCTCGTCGCTGCTCGGCGTACTCTGTTGCGATATGCTCTTCGACTCATTCTCGTTGCTTATCGGGCCCAAAACGTTCGTAAAGTTGTGCGACGGTCTCAGACCCGGTATCGAGTTCGGCGTCTGCGGAATTTACCGATTTCCATTTATTTGATGGTTCAATAACCTTGTATTAGGATGTTTGGGTTTGTTTGGGTTTGTTTTTCGGTTTGTTTGGGTTTGGTTGGGTTTGTTTTTAGGTTTGTTTGGGTTTGTTTGGGTCCCTTGAAAAGGTCTAAGGTCACTCCAATCAGATTTTCATGGCGATAATTAATTACTCGAATTATTATGTTTTTTTTTTTTTTATTATATATTATTTGTCATGTTTCTCTTTATTAAAAATTATTTTTAATTATTTTAGTTTGTTTAATTTAATATTTATTGGAATATTTTTTATTTATTTAAATGTTGTTTATAATGTTTTTCAACGGTTGAGAAAAGTTTTGTTATTGGAATTATTTTTTCTTTTTTTTTTCTTTTGGTCTAATTTTCGATAATTAATATGTAACCACAGGGAAGATTAATATCGTATAAAATGTTTTGTTCATTCAAACAACTTACGAAAAAGGCAAATGAATATTGTCAAAACCAATTTTCTCAAAAAAAATACAAAATTCATTTTTCAGAAACCAATTTTATCAAAAAATACACAATATATTTTTAAAAAACTAATTTTCTCAAAAAGAATACACAAATAAATTTTTTTTTAATCAATTTGCTTGAAAAACACACAAATAAATATTGCCAAAATTAATTTTCTCGAAAAACACACAAATAAGTAATTCAAAAATCAATTTTCTCGAAAAACACATAAATAAATATTCCAAAACTCCAATAATCTTGAAAAATACGTAAATACATTTTCCAAAAACCAATTTTCTTAAAAAGAATACACAAATATATTTTTAAAAAACCAATTTTCTCAAAAAGAATACACAAATAATTTTTTCAAAAACCAATTTTGTTGAAAAACACACAAATAAATGTTCCAAAAATCAGTTCTCTCGAAAAACATATAAATAAATATTCCAAAAATCAATTATCTTGAAAAATACACAAACAAATATTCCAAAAACCAATCTTCTCAAAAAATACACAAAATTAATATTCCAAAAACCAATCTTCTCAAAAAAAAAAAAAAAAAAAAAAAAAAAAAAAAAAACAAAAAAAAAAAAAAAAAAAAAAAAAAAAAAAAAAAAAAAAAAAAAAAAAAAAAAAAAAAAAAACGATAAATTCTTTGGAGCGATGTACGAGCGCGGGAGACACGTGTTCATTGAATACGAGGCACGTACCTTTACGCTGGCGAGTCGCAGCGTGGGCGAGCCGGCGCTGCCGAGCTGAACGTTCATGTCCGCTGCGGACGTGCCGCTACCAGAACGGGACGTTGGCACCGTTCGACTTTTCAGCCACGAATTCGTCGAGGGACTTCTCCCGCCGCAACCGACGTTTCCACCGACCCCGCCGCCGCCGCTTACACCACCACCGCCTCCTCCGATCCCGCCGTTTGGGTTCTCGCTTCCCAACGGTTTATTCTGCAAATCGATACCGATTTATTTATTATTTTGATTTATTACTGGCTCTCTATTTATGTTTAAATCCCGAGATCCATTCTTGCGTAAGACACTCCATGGGGTATCCCGCCAGATAGCCATTTTTCCATTCATGCATCATTTGACAATATTCTATGCTCGCTTCAACGGAGGAAACGAAAAATCAAAAAAGATATTGCACGCAGCTCGAAAAAATCGCGTTTTAGGCAGTTTTTAATGATTTTTTAATGGAAATTTTGGGCTTTGGGGGAAATTAATGGTTGATTCGTATTCGGGGGACAAAGTTACATCGAAATGGACCTATTAAAAAAATATTAAAAATCCAAACATTTTTTACGATTTTTAGGGAATATACGGTTTTTCACTGAATCATCGATAACTTTTTTTCCTTTAGGATTTGGTACTCCACTTTGGGCTTGATCTCTTCGTTATGATTTTCTCTTCAAAATGCTTTTTTAATCATTAGAATCCGATGATTTTTCGATTTTTGGCAGAATTTCAAAGTTGGACCAT
>JAPYZI010005240.1:0-20200 GCA_030523105.1 Ophioninae sp. A BG-2022a
CCCCCCCCCCCCCTTCCCTGGCCGCCATGACACCCACGAGAGATCGCGACTTTTGCCGCTGGTTCACCTTGGCGAGGGCCGAATGATCGTTTTACTATGCGTATTGCAAACTCGGATTACTTTACACCTGGCGTTCAAACGCGGTGAAAGAATTCTTTTTTTTTTTGTTTTTTTTTTTTATTTATTTATTTATGGCAAATTTCATTTTTGTTTTATTGCCATAGCGAAAGATGACGTTTGCAAATAAGAGAGAAGAATAAGAAAAATAGTACCCGTTGTTCAATCGAAGGGAAAAATTTTTTATTTATTTTTTATTTATTTTTTTTATTAATTTTTTTATTTATATCGATTTTTACAATTATCATGTATTTTTTCTTTTTAAGACATCAATATTTCGTAGAAAATGAACTTTATTGGATTGTATTTTTCATTTGTTTGTTTCAGTATTGTTTTTTTTTTATTGATTTATTGTTAATTATTATTTCCATGGTTTATTTTGATTTGTGTTCGGGTTTGTTTGGGTTTTTTTCGGTACTATAAGTGAAATCATAGTTATTTTTCGCTAGAGCATTATTGTTGCTATTAATTATTGTTATATATATATATATATATTTTTTTTTCGCTATTAATTATTGTTGTGACAATTTAAAAAAAATTGTTATTATTATTATTTCACTAATTCTATCTTTTCTATTGCTTTTATTTGTGTTTTGCTTATTTTATTGTATTATCCATTATTGGATGAAATTGTACCGGAGCATAATAAATTTATCATCATTATCATCATCATCAACCCCCTCCACTCTCAATTGAAGCAGCGATTTAATACACCAACGGAGAGCAGGTGTCGCTAATTATTGCGTCACCGCAACACCAGTGAACATAAAACAGGATAAGGACTCGGGAGCTCCGATAGCGAACGAGATCGAGTTTGGAGCAGTCTCATAAATACCGAGCGTCGCATTCACTGCCAATAAATTATCGACTGTCTCGAGAAATTCCTTTCCCGAAGAAAAAAAAAAAAAAGAAAAATTGAAAAAAAGAGGAAAGAAAACATTGAGAAAGTGCAATGTCGCGTGGATATCTCTTATCTACGGAATTGCATCAGTCTCAAACATCATTATTTGCATCGAAGCTTCGATTATTCACGATCGTAATAATTCGATCATTTTCGATCGTTTTCGACGCCCGCTTTAAAACTAATTTTTTCTTTTTTTGTAGAGTAAAAAATCGAAACGTACGTATCTAATACAGGATGGTCTCGTTACTTCGATTTAGCATTGTGAAGTTAATTTCTCTTGATAATTTTTTTATTAAAAAAATATATTTTTTTTTATTTTTAAACATTTTTTTATTGAAATTTTTTTTATTGAAATTTTTATTCAAACGTTTGTTATTTTAAAAAATTATTCAAAAAGCTTTTATTTAAAAAGTGCATTAAAAATATTTTTTTCCTTGTAAAATGTATTTACAAAAATGTTTTTTTTTTTTTTTTTCGGTTTATTAGGAATGTTGAAAAGAGTATCGTTTCTTCAATGGAAATAGTTTCTTCAGTTATCTTTGTAATTTATTTATTGTAATTTCTTTTTATCACTATTTATAAGATGCAATTTACAAAATTGCATTAATTATCATAATTATTGAGATTACGAATCAATTTTTATCGTAACTATACGATTGTTATTAGCTCAATGAAAAAAAAAGAAATGGAACAATAATACATTAATTAATCGACTTGACAAAGAAATATTTGTTTACCAAATTTAACAAAAATAAAAATAACAATTTTAAAAACCATTTTTTAAAAATGGAATCCAACTTGAAATGGTGTAAAATTAATAATAATTAAACGAAACAAATAAGTTAAAAACAATATTTAAAAAATGAAAAATTAAAAAATGTTACATTTTGAAAATGTACAAAATTCAAAATTCAAAAATCAAAAATATAAAAAATCATACAATTTTAAATTAAAAAAAAATTAAATTTTTTATTTAAAAATTCTCAAGTTAAAAAATGAAAAAAAAAAAAAAAAAAAAAACAAATTCGAAATATTTTTGGAAATTTGCTTTCCCGTTTCCGTTCTTCGACAATTCTTCAAATTTCTCCATTCACCTACTACCGTCCGTAAAACAAGCGTGCTCTTTTTTCTTTTTTTTTTTTTTTTTTTCAATTAATTCATAATTTCGCAACCTCGATCAGCTCGTTCCATCGTGCATCGTGCTGCGACGCTGGTTCTCGATAGATTGCGCAATCCGAAGATCACGAGACCGTGGTCCATAGTCATTTAAAAAGAGAAAAAAAAAAAGAACTCAAGAAAATCGTCTTTGAAATAACGTCACGAGTAAATCGAGAAAATCCGTGCGTGAAAATGAAAAAATGAAAAATTGAAGAATACACGAACGCCCACCTACGTCCATTTTCGGTAGGCCGAGTCCCGAGGCGAGAAATAATAGTTTTTTCTTTTTTTTTTTTCCACTTTTCGATTTTTTTTTTTTCGCGCTCTTTTCCGCAAACGCGGAAAAATGATGAATCGCGAGGGAATGAAAAAAAAATAAACGAAACAAATCAGTCCGCGATCTATCGAGTATCGGGGGCGTCGTTGCGTCACTGACTGAATTACTCGTCGATCCTCGTTTGCATTAATGACATTGTTGTTCAACGTTGCCGTATCATTTCCGATCTTCCTCCCGTTGAATGAAAAATTTCTCGAGCGTGGAATTTCACCATTGAATTTGTTCGTCATTAAATATAGTTATTTTTAGATATCGGTCTACAATAATAATAATAATAATAATAATAATTATTATTATTATTATTATTATTATTATTATTATTATTATTATTATATTAACGCAACCAGTAATAATAATTATTATTATTAACCCAAACAATAATAATAATAATAATAATTATTATTATTATTATTAATTTCATCGTCAATGGTTTATCTGTCGCGAAAAAATTGTTGTTACTATTAATTCATTATTTATTATTATCGTTCCATCATTTTTAATTTCATTATAATGTGCATTATTATTATTATTATTATTATTATTATTATTATTATTATTATTATTATTATTATTATTATTATTAGAGGCCTTGATATTTCGACTTCAAAGTATGATTGTTATAATTTTGGATAATTTTCTGGATAATTTTTTATTAAACAATTTTTTTTTTAATTTTCAAACATTCTTTATTCTAATTTTTTTATTAAAAATGTTTATTTAAACATTTGTTATTCAAAAAATTATTCAAAAACCTTTTATTTAACAAGTGCATTAAAAATATTTTATACTTGAAAAATGTATTTACAAAAATGTGTTTTTTTTTTTTTTTTTTTTTAACGTAAGAAGGAACAAGCGGCATTGGAAAAGTCTCGTTAGGTCATGACGATCGAGTACACTTTATTGCCGGATTAGTCGAGGTGTGTCAGCTCGTTTTCATTACTGTTTCTATCTTTCTCGTTCTTTTATTTTTATTTTTTTTTACTTTCGAGATTAACGTCGAATGTGACTGAGAACGACAGACAATCGGTATCGGCTTAAGAAAAATCGTTCGTGACACGTGCAGCGTGAGTCAACGGGCTCACGTTCCTCAAATGTCAACTCGGAGCATCTTATTCCTTTATCTCTCTACGTAGAAATACTGTGTGTTCGAGTGAAAAAATATCATTCATCGAGAATTCAATATGGCGATCTCAGAATCGCCAACTGTTTTTTTACTTTATTTTTTATTATGAAAAACCATTTTTTAAAAATATTAATCGATTTTTAAAATGTTATATGACGATATTTAAAAATTAATTACATTAATATTTTAAATTACAAAATTAAAATTGATTTTCAATTATAAATAAAAAATCATTTCCATGTCATTGAAAAAAAAAGAAACGTTACTTTGTTAATGGATAAAAGGAAACACGAAAAAAATGAAATTTGGAAAAATGAAATCTGAAATGAAATTAAATTTGAAATAAAATGAAACATGAAATAAAATGAAATATGAAATAAAATGAAATTTGAAATAAAAAGAAACACGAAAAAAATGAAATTTGAAATAAAATGAAACACGAAAAAAATGAAATTTGAAATAAAATGAAACACGAAAAAAATGAAATTTGAAATAAAATGAAATTTGAAATGAAATGAAATTTGAAAAAATGAAATTTGAAATAAAATGAAACACGAAAAAAAATGAAATTTGAAAAAAAAAAGAAATTAAACACGGATCGAAATAAAAAACACTCGATAATTTATGGAACCGATATTTCTCGTGAAAATAATGGGACACCCGGTAGATATTTGTCACCGCGATTACGATAATACACACCTGATCTCCTCGTGCCACAAATGGATAAATGGTGAGCTGCTCCCTGGCCAGCTTTGAGATATTTGACGAGACACAGCCAGGGAACCTCGCGAAAGAATGAGAACGTATGACGAATAATACCGTAACGAGAAACTAACCAAAAACGAAAAATAAAATCATCGAAAAAGGAAAAAAAGTGCTTTAACGAAAAACAGAAGATGCATAACATGTTTGACGGGGTCGAGGTTTGCATCGTTGGAAGGCAACGACGCTTTATTTTTTCTTTGCTTTACCCAGATTTCATTTTTTTTTTTTTTTAACGTAAGAATTCTAAAATTTTGTGATCAGAATATATTTTATTCGAATCTGAAAATGTTATATTCTAAAATTTCAAAATTCTAAAGTTCATTTTAAATCTAAAAAATAAAATTATTCCACAATTTTAAAATTTCGATAATTTATAATAATTATATTTTTTATTTTCCATAATTTTCTTGGTTTTCCTTTGAATTAAATTTTTTTTTCTTCTGAGAATTTTTAATTTAATGTTGATATAACTTGTCCAAAAAAAAAACTCGAAAATAAAAAGAAATATAATTATTCTAAAATCATAGAACGAAATGCTTCTAGATTTCATAATTACGGATATTCGAAAATTCTAAAATAAAATGATTCTAAAATAATTAAAATTAAAAAAAAAACATTGAAACAATAAAAATTCGAAAATATGAAAAAAAAAAAACCTTTACGAAATTTCTAATCCTAATCCCAGACCTTCAGAATTCTACTTTCCAAAAATATGTTTTCTTTTTGTTTTCCAATCTCTTTTGACAAATTGCGCGAAAATTCATTTAAATTAAATGCGAAAAAAAACTAAACTGAAAGTTAAAAAATGAAAACATGAAAAAAAAGAAGATTAAAAAAAAATGTAAACGCTTGGTGGTTCTCGACAAAATGCAGACGAGTATAATACGGCGAGAAGGAATTCCGAGGGAACGAGGGAGCCACCGCGGGACCGACAATTAGTATATGAAAGTGTCCTAACCTCCAATTACTCGGCCGCGGTATTTTCATCGCAGGTGGCAAAAATAGCGTCCGCGAGTATATTCATCGCCGAGGGAAATAACCAGCAGAGGCAATTTCATTCACAGACGAGGACGCGTGAGTGTCGAGAATTTTTTTTCCTCAAAAAGCTTCCCCCCCCCCCCCTTCGCCCCAACTCCACTAACAATCCTCATTTTTCGCGACTATTATCACGATTACACGTTTCGCAGATTCGTCTATCCTTTTTTTCTTCTTTATTCTTCGGTCTTTATTTTTTTTTTATTTTTTTTTCGCCAGCAATCTCGGTCTTGTTTTTTTTTTAGGAACAAAAGTTTCGAGAATCGCGGCGCGGCCGAGGAGAGTACGCAAAGGGAGCGTTTCACGTGGTTTTTTTTCTCTCTCTCTTTCTCGTAATAATTTTTCGCTTTTTGGTCGCGGTGTCCTTCTTTTTCTTGATTCATCCCCTTCTTCTTTTACACGCCACGCCCGAACTTCTTTCGGCCCTTTTCTTCTTCTTTTTTTTTTTCGTTCTCTTTTTTTCTCTTTCATAGTGATTTTTCTTTTCATGTTTTTATTCGTATTCGTTCCTTTTCCTTCGTTCTTTTCTAAAATTCTTTTTTTTTACTTTTACATTTTTTTAAACATTTGTATCGTTCTTTCTATTTTTTTCGTTTTCTCGCAACATTTTTTTTCGTCAGGTGAAAACGAGGAAATAACTTATGTCTAGTTAAATGAATAATTTGTAGGTAAATAAAGAAAATGATTTAGCTGAGCGTTGATTATTGTCGTGTGTTATTATTAACCCAAACGAACCCAAACAAACCTAAGCCAACCCAAACAAACCCAAACAAACCCAAACCCAAACAAACCCCAAACCAAGCAAACCCAAACAAACCCAAACAAACCCAAACCCAAACAAACCCAAACCCAAACAAACCCAAACCCAAACAAACCCAAACCCAAACAAACCCAAACCCAACAAAACAAACCCAAACTAATCCAAACCAACCCAAACCCAAACAAACCCAAACAAATTCAAACAAACCCAAACAAACCTAAACAAAAAAAATAAATGAAGATGAAAGAAAAGTAGGTCAGCTAGTAAAGCTGAGAAAAGCTAAGCTCGATCGAGTGTGGCAACTTTGATCGGTTTGTCCGGCGCTGACGCGGACGTAAACGATTAATTCGTGAGAGTTACCCACCAAGAGGGGGGGGGGGGAGAGGTTGAGGAGGAGATTGCACAACTTCCGGTCGCCACGAATCTCTCCCCGTGTCTGGCGATTCGCGCTGGAGAATACGAGAGGACACTCTCGTCGCTAATCGACAATTCGTTGTGTCGGGTTAATTGGGCTAGACGCGGAAGCGTACGTGAAATCGTCGAGGACAATTCAAGCGACGGAAAATTTGACGCTGATGAGAAAATACTGCGATATTGGTAAAAAAAGAAAAAAGATTTTTCTGATTTTTAATTTTCGTTGTTGTTTTTGTTGCTGTCGATGTTATTGGTCATTTTGGATATTCAGTTCGGGTTTGATAATTGGTTAAACGAGTTTTAGCGCGTTTGGCAATTTTTTTTTTTTTTTTTTTTTTTTTTTTTTTTTTTTTTTTTTTTATTTTTTTATAATTTTTTTTTATTTTTTTTCTTCGTTTGGGGATTTTATCGAAAACGTGACCATTTTTTGAAAAAAATGACCAAACGCTCTAACGTTTTTTATTTTCTTTTTTTTGAGGAGATGTATTTCGATCCTTTTGAATGCTCGTTTTGTATATGATTGTTTCAAGAAAAAAAATATTTATAGAAATATGTATTTAGTAAATAAATATTATATAAATATGAAATAAAAGTAAATAATTATGATATTTATTTGATACATTGAAAGATCAGTATATAATTATATTGCAAAAGTATAAAAATATATCGATATTTGCAACGTAAATAAATATATTAATAAGAAAATTTAATCGCGTTATAAAAAATATCTGCAATTCGATTTTTTGTTTATATCTATGCAATAATTTTTTCATATATTACTATTAATATTATTACCCTTGTTTTTTTTTCAAAATCGTGATTCCTTTTTTTTTTTTTTTTTTTTTTTTTTTTTTTTTTTTTTTTTTTTTTTTTTTTTTTTTTTTTTTCTTGTAAATTAAAAAATTTATAAATTTTTTTTTTTTTTTTTTGCGATAATTGCCGAACTGTGATTTTCTTTTTTCATTTTTTTTTTTTTACTATTTCAGAGCGCGAACTCGGTAAAATGAAACGTCCGAGACAAGACGAGTGCGTGGCACGTGCGAAAGCGAGAGTGCGACGCGATTCGTCGCGCTGCTTTCCTTGCCCTCGAACTTCAACTCCAATTTTTTCTTTTTTTACAAATTTTTTAAAACTCTTTTAAAATCCCCTCTTTTTTTCTCAGCTCGACGCACTAGTTCAGTTGTCATTTTTGTTTTTTTCTTAGCTTCGTGTAATTAATAATTTAATATTTTTATTTATTTATCATTTTTTTTATATAATTTTATATTATTAAAAAAAATGTATTTATAATTTTTAATTATAAAAAATTATATAAAATTTTTATAATTTTATATAATTTTATTTATTTATCATTTTTTTATATAAATTTATAATTGTTTTTTTAATTTCTTTTTCGCACTTTTTTCGAAGCCTCGATTTTTTTACTCTCGACTGGAGTTCGCTCGATGACGAGTGACGATCGAAATTAAACGAGAAATTATTTATTAGACAATAATTGTTTTTTTCTTTTGAAAATTACTTTCCAATTTTTCTTTTTTTTAAATTTCTTTCGATTTTATCGGTTTTTCGTTTTTTTTTTTTTTTTTTTTTTTTTTTTTTCAATTTTTCGGTTTTTCCAAAATCTAGCACTCACCTTTGCCGACTTGACGATGTCGTAATGGCCTTCCTGGATTCTCGAGTCGTAAACGCTCCCCACGGTTGAATTGTGTCGACTGTCGATTCGAACACGCGAAAGAAAAAAAGAAAAATACAAATTTACTATTCACTATTCAATATACACGGTATTTTGTTAACATTATTTTGCAAATTTGATTATTCCTTTTTAAAAATCATTTTTATTTCGTAATATGTGTTTTTCAATTTATCATATATATATTTTTCGATCTATTTGCCAATTGACACGAAATGAAAACTAGTTTTTTGAATGATTTATTGTTTAAATTATGACTCGTTTTGTTGTTTGCTGAAAACTGAAAAAAAAAGAAACTTACGGTAATTGTTCGGATCCGTTGAGCTTGGGGGATTGAATCCCCGATCTGTTTGGCGTACTCGAGTGTACCGGGGATGGCCCTTTGCTCCCCAAATTCACTTTTGCCCTGCAATATCATAAAACAGAATAATAGTTCGATAAAAAAAACGTTCCTCCGAAATAAATATAATAATAATAATTATTAAAAAATAATTCTTTTACAAACAAAGAATTATTATTATTGTTGTTGTTTTTGTTGTTGTTGTTGTTATTATTATAGCAACAATAATAATAAGCAAAAAAAATCCATTACAATAAAAACTAAAAAATAAAATTTCAAAACAATACACTCTTATGTTGACTTTTTATACACAAAAAATGTTTTTAAAATGTAGTATTGTTTGTACAACATTCTTTTTTTTTTATATTGAGATATTATGTGAACGAAAACAAATTTAATTTTTCTGAATTAAAAATAAAAGAACACACTTCCCCCCCTCTCGTTCAATCGAAATAATTCCGGTCGATTTTTCAACGTCGAGTTTGCGGTTTTTATTTCGGGGATGTGAAAAAAATTTTTTTTGGTGGAAAAATCAGATGAAACTCAGATTAAACAAAATTGATAAAATTAAATTAAAATGATAACATAAAATTAAATAAAATTCATGAAATTCAATAAAATTGATAAAATTGGATGAAATAAAATTCATAAAATACAATAAAATTCATGAAATTCAATAAAATTGATAAAATTAGATAAAATAAAATTCATAAAATACAATAAAATTCATGAAATTAAAATACAATAAAATTCATGAAATTCAATAAAATTCATGAAATTCAATAAAATTGATAAAATTAGATGAAATAAAATTCATAAAATACAATAAAATTCATGAAATTCAATAAAATTGATAAAATTAGATAAAATAAAATTCATGAAATAAAATAAAATTCATAAAATGAAATAAAATTCATAAAATAAAAAAAAAATCGATTTAATAAAAATGGGCGTCGAACGATCAAAGAAAAACCGTCGAATCGACGGAAGGGCTCGATCGGAAAGTTTCGCACGGGCTATCAGTTTATAATGCCACTGTGGGCATTATTCAAACGGTACATGATTGATCGGTACGTGACGGGAGTACCGTTTCGTCCTGCAAAACGGAGGACGTGACGAGCGCGACGGGGGACGGTCGGGAGGGGGAGCAAGAGAGAGGGTTCGCACGAAGATTTATCCCAGAAGAATTTTCCTGCTCGTTCTCGTTGGAAAAGAATATTGTATTATGGCTCTGGCACCCGATACTCGCGTACACACCAGGCGGATTATGTGAGGCTGCATTTTACCCGATTTAATAACAGTTAAGTTCTTCTCGGACGTTGAGCAAGCTCGAGCACACGAGCCAACGAGATACATGTATAATACACACTTTTTGCAGAATTATGGAACGCAACTGCACAGAATATTTCTCGGTTCTGTTCGACTGTGTCTTTCTGTGTTACACATGTGCCAGCTATCAAATATACCGTTTTTCGTTTCAATTAGATACAATTCCTTGATTGTTTTTTTTTTTTTATCAATATCTGTTTTTATTAATTTTCTTATTTATTTCTATTTTATTAATTTTTTTGTTCATTTTATTTTATTAATTTTTATTCATTTTAATTTTATTGATTTGTTAATTCATTTTAATTTTATTAATTTACTTATTTATTTTGATATTATTAATTTTTTTATTCATTTTATTTTATCAATTTTTTTATTCATTTTAATTTTATTAATTTTCTTATTTATTTTGATTTTATGAATTTTTTTATTCATTTTATTTTATTAATTTTTTTATTCATTTTATTTTATTAATTTTTTAATAAATGTTATCTAAATTATAAAATTAATTTTATTTCATTATTTACTTAATTTTTTTTAATGAATATTAATATCAACCTCTACCTTTGATCGAAACCTGGCTAATGATGGACGACACCTAATCGGACTCCAAGGCTGAAGTTGAAAAAAAAAGAACAACGTGTGCATCGAATGTAAAATGAAAAAAAAAAAAAAAATTAAAGTATTCGATTATGTGATTTGAAAACGTAACGCGTGACACAGTTTTGCGAGAAGAGTAGTTTAATCGTTGAGATACGTTGTCGTCGATTTTCGTTCGACGTTCAAAATTACTGTACAAATTATTACATTTTTTAATTGTTTATACTTTCATTTAAAAAATTTGTTTTCAATTTTTTTAATTTAATTTTCATTATAAATAAAATTTAAAAAATGTAAAAAATTACTCTAGAAATTATAACATTTTTTAATTGTTTATATTTACATTAAACAATTAAAAAAAAAATTTTTTAATTTAATTTTCGTTATAATAATTGTTAATAATTATTTTTTTTGTTGTTATCCGTGTTTTTTTATCTGTTTTGTTGTTTTTTTTTGTTTTTTTCGTTCGCTGGATGATTCACGACGATGATTTACCGATTTGCGGAGGGTGTAGAGCAAGCGCCGTTCGAGGCTCTGCTCATGCTGCACGCGCTGCTGTGATGCTGTTTCCCGTAAGCCGGACGATTGTTAACGGAAACGCTGACTCTCTCAGCGATGCGAAATCGCGGCACGGTCGGCTTGTGATACATCATTTTCGTCGCGCTTTTGTATTCCCGGAACAACAATAATAACAATAACAAAAACCCAAAAAAACAAAAAAAAAAAAAGAAAACAAACACACACACACAAAAAGCGATTTCACTTTGCGATCGTGATTTTCACGATTGCCCAGGAAACATCGATGTCGCGTCGTTTCATTTTGGCACTCGACCAAAAATCAAATTTCAATTAAACGTGTTTTTTTTTTTTTTTTAATTTGCAATCCAGTGTGAAATTATACGTAAATACTCGTATTGTCTTGTCACTTATCACGTATTTATTTTTCGTTAATAATTATCGCTTCGTTTTATTTTTGATTTTTATTTATTATTTATTACGTATTATTATTATTATTTTATGATTATTATTATTATTGAACGTGATATTCAGATCACAGTTGAATAAATATATTTAAAAAAATACGAACTGCACGATTCAATATATGTTAAGTTTTATTTAATTATTACGATTGTTTTTTTTTGTTTTTATTTCATTGGTATTTTTATATTCAATAGTAAGAATTAAATATAATCGATGCAATGTTCCGTTGAAAATGAAACAAACTTTTCGAAACTGAAAACCGAGTAATTCGAAATAAATGTTTTATTTTTTCATTATAATTGACAATTTTTGTTATTATTATTGTGGTTGTTTTTATGATGTTTATCAAACGAAGTTTTTACGTGAAAAATGTTCGGTGTATAATAATGAAAAAAAAATCACAAATTATCGTCTTGAATTATGATTATTATTATTTTGTAATTATAAAAATAATTATCGTTGGTATTAATTTTTTACGTCAGTATTTTTAATAAATGTTTGTTCACTCTTGAAGGAGAAAATAATTCGGATCGAAGCAAACCACGTGTGTACACGATCGTGTAATTCGAGTAATTCAGGTCCTCAAGTATGTGTCACGAATTTTTCGTGTCATCGAACCTACGCGAATAAAAGAAATTCCTCGTCGATTTCTACTATTATTTTTTTCTCCTTTCTCAGTTTTATGCGAGACTTTTTTTTCATGGGCTGTTCGCGCAGTTGCGAATTTTTATCACGAGTGTCGTGATAAAAAAACGAAACGAAAAATGAGGGTACATATACTCATGTACGTTTTTAAAGAACCGGGACGAATTCACATAAATTATGCGCAATCGATCGATTTCGAAGTGCCAGGATCGTTGAACCTCATCAGCGATGAGCAACACTTGTTTGTTTTTTTTTTTTAGTTTTTTTTTTAATACACGTTTTATTCAAAGTGATTTTATTATTATTTCAGATTTTTTTGTTATTTTTTAATACACGTTTTATTTAAAGTGATTTTATTATTATTTCAGATTTTTTTGTTATTTTTTAATACACGTTTTATTTAAACTGATTGATATGTTATTTCAGTTTTATTTTTTTTCTTATCTCGAAGAATCTTCTTATCGCTTAATTATTCTTTTTTTAGTTTTCTATTTCCACCATTAATTGTGTATTTCAATTCGTTTCTACGACGAGGTGAAAATTCTTTTTTTTTTTTTGCTTTATTACTTTACAATTATACAAATTTTCATTTTTCGAAATGACTTTTAATTCTCTCGTTTCACACAATGTGTTTTTACAGCTTCTTAAATTTTTTAATATTTTATTTTGAATGTTTTTTTTCAATTTTGTTAATTATTTCAAACGATTATTTATATCCCATTTTTCAAATATGTTTTTTTCTACTGTTTAAACATTTTTTTTCTTAACGATTTATCAAATTTAATTTTGACATTGCTTGATTTTGTTCTTTTTTTTTTTTTTTTTTGTATTTAGAAGTTTTATCAGGCTCTCGATCCTTTCGTTGGCGAAGGATCGAACGAGAGGGAAAGGATCGATCGAAGTTCGAGGACGGACGAACACGTGCGCGACTCCGCGGAGTGAACGTCCACGAGCGGCCGATTTCGCGAGACTGACGAGACCCGAGGGCTCGACGTTAAATAAAAGTCCCCGCGGACCGCGAGCGAGAATCCTCACTTGAGGGAGTTACCATTGTGGACGCTCTAACGCACCACCTCTACGAAAGACCTCCGCGCATCGATACTGTTTCAAACTCGTTATTTTTGTCTTTTATCATAACGATGCAAATCATTTTTTTTTTATTATGCAGATACAAATAAACTCAAACAATTTTTTTTTTTTTAATTATACAGATATAAACAGTTTTTTTTAATCGTACGAATGTAAACTATTTTTTTTTTTTCATATACATCGCTAAAAGTATCAAAAATTACGAGTATTTGTCAACTCTTTAATAAAAGAGTAAACATGGATAATTCGTGAGTAATTCGTTTTTTTTTTTTTAATCAGTAAAATTGAATTAATTTCTATATTTAATTTATTTAAATCAATATTTACATTTAAATATTTAAATATAAATATTTATATTTAAATCAATTTATTTTATTTACTTTATTTAAATAAATTTAATTTATTTAAATCATTATTACAATAAATTATTGTAATAATGAGTAATTTGAATTTTCGATTATTTATAAAATGTACAATAAGAAGTTTAATTTGTAATGATTATTGTAACGATTAATAATTTACTATTTATTGTCGTATTTGATAATAAATTTTATGAAAATCAGTTTTATGAACATTTTATTAATATTATTGATATAGAATATTCGTTGTTATAAAACTCGAAGAAAATCGAATTGAGAATATATTGTGTCTTTCTAAATAATTATTGTAAATAAATGATAAGAGAGAAATTATTTTCCTCTTGCAAATATTTTTTAAAAATGTTTTATGCATTTATTGGATAATTTATATAATTCTATTTGTGTAAGAGTGGTAGCAAAAAAATGACTTTTATTCGTTTGAGGACAATCGAAAGTATTTTTGTTATTTTGTTCAGTATGAGTCGTACTTTCGCTCTCCAAGTCTCGAGTACTGCACTCCACAATTTCTCTCCTCGTTTGATTAACGCGTGAAATTCGCTGCTCGCGTGCAAACTCGAATAACCCAAACAAACTGAGCGGCAACTTTTCGTTCGTAAAATGCGCATTAAGTTTCACGAAGCTGACTTGAAAATGCATCTCCGAGAATCTTTTCGCTTTTCGACCAACGTTTTTATTCACAACATTTTCATTGTTTTTTTTTTTAACTACTCTTACATGCGATTTGATAAAAAGATATTATGAAAAATTATGAAATTTTATGAAGCGTCACGAAAAAATGTGGATTTTTATGAAAGGCCGTGAAAAATAATGAATTTTTATAGAAAAATATGAAATTTTATGAAATGTTATGAAACCTTACGAAATATCATGGAAAATATAGAATTCTATGAAATACCGTGAAAAATTATGAATGTTCATAAGAAAATACGAAATTTTATGAAAAAATAATGAAAATCTTGAAACCCCATACACAAATATGAAATATTATGAAATATCATAAAAAATATAGAATTTCATGAAATACCGTGAAAAATTATGAATGTTCATAAGAAAATCCGAAATGTTATGAAAAAATAATCAAAATCTTGAAACCCCATACACAAATATGAAATTTTATGAAATATCATTAAAAATATAGAATTTCATAAAATGCTTCGAAAAATTATGCATTTTTGCAGAAAAATACAAAATTTTATGGACAAAATATAAAATCTATGAAACTCTATAGAATATCTCCAAATAAAGACCAAGCGATTTTTCAGTCACTCTAACTTGCCGGAAAATAATTATCTCGAAGTAGTCCCGATTTTGTGGACGTCACAGTAAGCTGACTCCTCGAATCGAGTGAGAAGTGAAACGAAGGGGGTTAGGACGATGGTATTCTCGTTAAGAGAATGAATAAGCTGGGTTTATGCAGTTCAGCAATTGCATACGGAACTCGCTCTCTCTTTCTCCCTCTCCCCGTTTTTTTCTCTGTCCCTTATACGAGACGGGGTGGTGGGGAGGGCGGTCGACCAAACAACTCGAGTTCTGAGGTTAAAACAGCATTTCTATAGTGCATTATATCGAGTAACGCGGGCGTGTACATAATCATTCCTTGTATGAATTATTATTATTATTATCATTATTATTATAATCCCGAGTTTCGCGAGAAATGAGGGGCGCGCCGCGAACGAACTGCGCCCGCACTCGCTAGGAATTTGAGAATGGTCGAGCAAAAAAAAAAAAAACAATTTCATTTCAAAAAACGAAGAAAAAAAAGCTACACAAGGGAAAAATATTTAAAAAATCGAAATCCCAAAAAAAACAACGCAAATTTCGATTTAAACGCGTTTTTATTGCTACGTAATTGAAAAAAGAACGTATTTGATAATACAGACGCGCGCGGGGAAAAAATAGTTAGCTTTAAATAAATGAAAAGCAAATAATAATACTTCGAAAAAAAAAAATGAAATTTGCGAATTAAAAAAAATAAATAAATAAACAAGTTCGCGTATTATCTGAGTGGCTTCTTGATCCGATTCTTTTTTCTTCTGCAATCCTCTGGACTGTGTAAGCTGGGAGAGGGGGGGCCGCGGGGGAAGCTGACTGTCGTGAATCCATAATCGCGTTAATTGCGTTAAAACTGCTAGTGGATTAGCGTTCGTTCGACCTTGAAAAACGTCAGCTGAGCGCGTGCGCGTTTTGACCGCGATGCAGCTGTTGCACTCGGGCCTTGAATGCAAATACCCGAGAAATAAATGAAAAGAAAATCGACAGACGAAAAAAAAAAAAAAAAGAAAAAAGAAAACAAAAAAATGAGTTTAAAAAAACAAGAACGCTGAAAAACCGAGTACGAATTTCACGAGACGCAAATGGATGAGTGATGTCAAATGCAGCGCGGGGGGGAGACGAAAGAGAAGAGAAACAACGAGAAAAACATTTGAAAGTACAAAAACAAAACAAAAAGTCGAGGAAATGAAAAAATTGAAATAAAAAAAAAAGTAAATAAAACAAACATCACGAAAATGAAAAAATAAAAAAAAATATATAAGAATACAATTATTAAAAATTAAAGGTTAAAAGAAAAAGATTACTGAAGAGACCAAAAAATTACAGTAATAATAACAACCGTAAGAAAATAAAATAAAATCTGGAAAAAATTGAAGAAAAAAAAATATTTAAAAAAACAGAAGTAAAAAAAAGAGGGGGGAAATAGAGCCGAGGGGAATGAGAGGAAGTGAATGAATCGGGCGAGGAGAGCAGAGAGCGTTTCGATGATTAGCCGGCTCGAGCATCCAGCAGCTGTCGTCGTCGTGTCATACGCGCGTTAATAATCGGACGTTCTCAGGTCTAACGTTCCTCCTGGCTGGCGCCTGTATCGTCCCATGCACCGAGACCGATACCTGTGCATCGTCGCTGCATTTATAGACTCGAATCCATGCGTGAGATACCGTTGCAAAATACAAAAAATTCAGAATCGTTACTTTCGATATAAATTAAATGAAAATTCAATTAAATAAAAATGTAATTATCTGATCAATGAAATTAAAAAAACTGAACGCAAATAATAACATTGAATTGAATAAAACCCAAGTAAGATAAATGGGTTTCAAATAGAATTTAATAAAAATTGTCTTTAAATGCAACTGAATTTAATTAAAATACAGTTTTAGTAAAATTCGAAGAAAAATTCAATTCGACAATAAAATTAATAAATACTCAATAATTAATAAGTAAAAAATTAACAATGAATTCCAAACGAATGATTTAATAAAAGATTTGAAAAATACGAAATAATTAAAATATTTGTGAATAATTAAATAAACAAATAATAAATAAATCCCGAATAAATATCAAAGATAAATAAATAATGAATATTTTTAAAAAATCTTGTCGAATAAAGAGTGAAGGACAGGGAAAAAGAATTCCCTGCCCTTCACTCTTTATTCGACAAAATTTTTTAAAAATATTCATTATTTATTTATCTTTGATATTTATTTTGGATCTATTTATTATTTGTTTATTTAATTATTCAATGTTTATTATCTTTTTCGTATTTTTCAAATCTTTTATTAATTCATTCGTGTGGAATTCATTGTTAATTTTTTACTTATTAATTATTCAGTATTTATTAATTTTGTTGTCGAATTGAATTTTTCTTCGAATTTTACTTCTAGTGGCAGGCAAAAAGAATTTCACTCGCGTCTCTTCCCCCTCCCCCCAACCCCGCATCGAAGGTTCGCGTGTGCGAGTTCCAAGCGGAATTCTCTCGCGATCGCTTTTCTTCGGGCGTCTCTCGCGTTCACCAAGGAGTCGATTCATCGACCCCCCAGGCGCCGTAAAAGTCAGTGCTGTTGATACACTCGGCAGAGGCTCGTTTTAATGCGCGACCATACGCGTACACGCATACGGGGTGACAATCGTAGGACGACCATGTGTTCTTCTCGAAAGGTTCCCCCACTAACCAAAAATGCTCATTCCAAATATGATTTTCCGGAATATCGAAATTAATATACGAGAAAAAAAAAAAAAGGTTTCAATTTTATGGCGAATTTTGTGATTACGTTAAAAACATAATTTGTCAAGACGGCAATTTATTTATTATCATTGATAATTTATTTTATTTATTTGATTATTTAAAAAAAAATAATTTATTTCTGTGTCAATAAAATACTTATATAATTATATATTTAGAAGAGTTTCAATGTAAGTATAAATATGTAAATATATAAGTAATTTATTAACATAGTAATACTCTATTTTTTATAAGGAAGAAAATAAATTATTAATAACAATCATGATAATAAATAATAATAATATAAATTACCATAATGATAAATTACTTTTTAATAGTAATTTTTAAAAGTAAAAAAAAAAATAGTAATTCGAAACCGTTTTGTTCTCAAAACGAAAGGTAAGATTTCTTTTTATTATTGATTACTAGAATATGTAATACGTTAACATTGCTTTTTTAAAGTAATTTTAAAAATTGATTTTACAAGTTATTTAAAGCTACAATAATTATAATCAGATTATAATTCCAATTTATTTATCGTAGTAGAGTGATATTGTTATTAGAGTAATTTTTCATTTATAATTTATGTATGCATGAATGTATTTATGTATGTATGGATATATATACGAAACAGGTATAAAAAGAGAGTTGGGCATAATGGAGAACGCGCATTTTGGTCGCAGTCGCGTGTACGTTTGCCACGGTCGTTTTCTACATCCGGTATCCGGTCACGGTACTTGGAGAACGTCAAACGATGTAAAAGATAAAAAAAAAAGCGTATTTTTTTTTTTTTCACATCGATTGACGTCAACAAAGCTTGCACGAGTACGAACAGAGTTGCACCACGAAGTCTACATCGTCGACAAGAATTTTCGTTCTTTTTTTTTTTTTTTTAATTCGTTTCCTAACGGGAGAAATTTTTATTAAATTAAAATTTTTTTTTTATATTAGATTTTTTTTTTGTTTTTCCGTAAAATGTGAATTTTTTTCCTGTCGTTTCTTTTTTCGATGACGTAATAGTTTTTTTTTTTTTGCTCGCGAGGGAGCAAAAAAAAAAACATTGCACTTGACGTTTCGTCAAGGACGATAATTTTAGCACGTCGTACTCGATGCCATTAACGAAGCCGGAACGAGCCAACAGTCCAGTTCTCCCGCCACGACTGTACATTTTTTTTCTTCATTTTTCGAATATTTTCATAACCATTTTTTAGGATACGAAAGAAGTGATACATTTTTTTTTTAGTTAGATTAGTGAATTATTTATTGTTTATACCTGTTATTATTTTCATTGTTTATTGTACCGTTATTACCAATTGTTCAATTATTATTAAAAATGTGTTTTTTAATTTTTTGTCGTTTATCAGAATTTTATATATTGATATAAAATTTATCAGATTGTGTATTAATAATAATATATCAATATATAAATATTTGAACAAATTGCTTATCATTTTTTAAATAATAATTATTTACTGAATTTTCGTTATTAATTGATTCTTCAAGACTTTAAATTTGTATTTAAAAAATTATTGTTATTGTTTAATACGTTGTTTATTGATAATTGTTATTTATAAAATATCCATTTATTACGGATTATATGTTTATAATTTTTTTATAATTTTTATTTGTTTCTATATACTGGTAATTATTCATTATTTAGTATTATTTGTTTATCATTGTTATAAATATTTGGTTTGATGCCGTTATTGTTACAAAAAAGCGAATTAGGGAATGCATTTCAATGAAAAGGGAAAATAAAAACAATTTGTCGCAAATTTGTGTTTGCTTTGATACGAGAGAGAGAGAGAGAGAGAGAGAGAGAGAGAGAGAGACTCTCGTCGAATTATTTCGTTGGGCGCCATCTCGAAAACGTCTAGACTCAACGGATGCCCTGCTATTCTTGTACGGGAAGATTCGAAACCATAACGAGAGTATCCTCCAACTTCCGACAAAACCTTCTCCAAACACACCCATTGAATATCCATAGCATACAAGAAGCTCAATCTACGACCTTTTGAAATTTCGTAATTTTTGAGATTCCGGAAAAGTGGCTTGGGTAGTCGAACTTTTTTTTTTCTGTTTTAAAAGTATTAAAAGGGTCTATTTAATCGAAAATTTTCAGCCGATTACGAATATCAATGAATTTTCGTCGAAAGCACTGCACACACCAAAAAAAATCGTGATTTTAGAAGTATTTTACAATTTTTTCATGGAAATTTTGGGTTTTGGGGGAAATTGATGGTAGATTCGTACTCAGGGGATAAAATTACATGGAAATGGACCGATAAAAAAAATATTAAAAATTCGAAATTTTTTTGGATTTTTGGGGGAAATAAGTTTTTTCAGTAAATCATGGATAACTTCTTTTCCTTTGGGATTTGGCACTCCACTTTGCGCTCAATCTCTTCGTTATGATTTTCTCTTCAAAATGCTTTTTGAGTTATGAAGTTCCGATGATTTTTCGATTTTTGGCAGAATTTCAAAGTTGGACCATCGATTTTTGCAAATTTTTCCATACATACCCCTTTGCCTCTTTTTT
>JAPYZI010005241.1:0-10883 GCA_030523105.1 Ophioninae sp. A BG-2022a
TTTAATACTTTTAAAACAGAAAAAAAATGTTCGACTACCCCGGCCACTTTTCCGGAATCTCAAAAATCACGAAATTTGAAGGTCGTAGAGTGAGTTTCTCATGTACTGTGAATATTCTTCACAAATAATTTATTTTTATTATTATTATTATTTTATTCGCATTGAACGTTTGATTAAATTTCCAAGATTTAACAAAACATTATCAATAAATGAAAGTGCATTTAATATAAATGCTAAATATAATAAATCATATAAAAATACATTTTTATTATTGATAATTTATTATAAATATTATTATTATTGAATGTTTTATCAAATACCTTAAATTTATTAAATATCGCGAAATCTTTTGGTTGTTTCGTAATGACCTTCGCGGTGGTAAAAGACTGAAAGAACATTTGAAAGGAGAGAGAAACGATGCTCGCTGAATCCGAGCGATACGAGACGCGAGGAGTCGAACGTCGCGAGATAAGAGATAAGAGAAGCGACGGAGCTCGGGGTGTCAGAGAGAAACGGGGGGAATACGGGACGGACTCGAGAGCACCGGGGAACGCGTACGTGTGCAAATAGTTACGTATACGCGTCGCATAGACCATCCCCCCCTCCCCCCGGCCGCGTATATTCGCTGTATATCCGCAAGGGAAAATAGTGGGGACGTTCCGGGCGCCCGTTGTACACTCCGAAGCTCTTCGAATTCCTGAGGCGTGTCGGATCGCGAGTTAAACGCATTCTCTTCCTGTGCCATTACGTTATTGCGCGATTCCGCGGGTTATGCGTCCAACTATTCGCACAACGATCCGAACACGCAACCGTAAACGTAAGGAGATGTATATTAGGAAGGTTGAGAAGCAAATAGACATTTTCTTTTTTTTCAGAGACCCCTGGTTGAGCGCGCAACGAGGCGAAACGAAACGCCTCGTCGAACGTCGGCCCTTTATTTCGATATTTATAACGACCTCGTGATTTTTCGGATTCTTGAACCAATTACGGCAAATTATCTTCGATGAAACGATTTTGATCGATCATTGTTCCGTTTTATCTTAGCGTCAATTATCCTCTGAAACGTTTTATTTTTCATCTTGGACGTCATCGTCGTCATCATTATCGTCGTTATCATCGTAATCGCGTACGCGTTTCATCGATGTTTTTATTCGTACGTAAAAATGATAGCGCCTGGTCTGTAAGAACGCGAAGCAAATATACGGACCGGAGGCGTTCGTGACGAGAGTCATCAGTAAGCATACTCGACTGATACTTTCTCGAATACCGTACCGTTCCTTGGCAATCCAGAGGTCGTCGTACCTCTCCGAATGAATTCGAGTCTTCGGAGCTTCGATAATCAAGGATACTCCCAATGACGCTGAACTTCGCGTCTCGTTGGTATCCCCCGGAAATCATTTTTACCGAATTTACTAAATTTCGTTTCGAGCTTTGAATAATCGATACGATACAGGACGATCATTTTTCATCGCGTTGATTCCAGCAAACAAAAAAAACGGTTAGTACTGTTTTGAACAGTAATTGCAAAAAGTAACGTTTCGTCGCGTTGCAACGGCTCGAAACTTGGGTATCGTCGTTGCGAACAATGCAACCGATAAGTACGCACGGGAAGGATGCCGAGTGTGAGAAAGATATATACATTCGTATGTATATATATATCGAAAGCGATAATTCGCTCGTTCGGTCAGGCAGCGTTGTCACCGCGTCAGAGAAGCCGCACCGTGTGACACGGGACGTTGATTTAGGTGGCCACGATTTCCTACTGTGTTAGCTGTCTTGTGCTTTGCGCTTCTGTTCTCTCCTGGTGCACGTATAAAGTAACCTCCGGAGAGAAGCGCACGCAACTGTAAAGTCATGAGAGCAAGGCGGCAGAAGAAGAAGAAGAAGAAGAAGAAGAAGCGAGAGAAAGAGAGGGATCGGAATAACCGAAGAAAAGAATGAAAGAGAACGGAGAGAGAAAACGAGATGAGGAATAGTTAGTTGCATCGTTGATGCCTCCTGGCGTCGGAGCTTCGCGGAGAGTGAAAAGAGAGGGCGCCGGGAGCGCCACGAGAGTCCTCGCTAATG
Organism: Ophioninae sp. A BG-2022a; assembly: GCA_030523105.1. Lineage (NCBI taxonomy): Eukaryota > Metazoa > Arthropoda > Insecta > Hymenoptera > Ichneumonidae > Ophioninae sp. A BG-2022a. The sequence continues at coordinate 2,068 of JAPYZI010005241.1, forward strand.
ACACCAAGAGGAACGTCGTCTCTGGGAGTCGGAGCCTCCGTAACACGCGGGAACACCTGAGAACGGATGTACAGTCGAAATCGTTCGTAACGACAGTGGGTTATCGTTACTACTTGTCCCAACGACTAATCATATTTTTATTTTTTTTTAAATATTCACTTTAACGAAGGAAGAGTTGAAGAACGAATCTATGGTTTCAATGGTGATGATTCGACCGATACGTCTCGAGTTATATCAGTTTTTCTGAAAATTGTTGAAACGAGTCTCGACAAGGACATCGCGGAGTTCGAGATATTGATGTTTGAATCCTTTTCGCGACTATCGGACGCAACGCCCCGGCTGGTTGCCTCAACGTCGTTACGAGCGGTTTCGAGCGTGAGCAAAAACTCCACCAACCTGGACGACTCCCATAATCTCGACACCCGGGAGACCCGACGAACGTCGATCAACCAACAGCAACCGCTCAAGCCCGGTAGCCCGTCCAGTCGTTTGTTAGCTCCCGCGAAAAAAGAATGAAAAAGCAAACGTGGAAGAAACGTCGAATCAAAGTGCGACGATGGCCGAGCGTTGCTACCATTTTTCGCTCGTACGCGTCTTCTACCTCGAAGACGCGACTCGGCTCTGGCATGAGACGCCACAAACCGGCGAACTCTGGGACGACCCGCCAACGGGAGAAACTTCACCGAGGTGCAATTAGCGATTCGAGCCTTCGGACACCGCGAAACGGCGCTCTCATGGTCAACGCTGCAATTAAAATCCCTCGACGCCGCGTCTCTTAAACGCCCGTCCAGTTCCCCCTCCCCCGACTCCATCTCGCTTCCCTTCTTCCTTCGCCTTTCTTTTTTTCTTCGTCATTTTCCACGAGGATATTACCGAAGGAGCTTTCGTACTCTCTATTATTTCGCTCGAGAGATTCGTCCCTACGCGTCTCCTTACTCGCACGGTAGGCTGGATTTATCATCCACCTTGTCGTTTGATGACGCGCTTCTTGCATAGTCATCGTTCATTCCCCCCTCCCCCCCCCCCCCCCCCCCCCTGTAATTGCGGTTTAGCTCTTTTCCCAGCCCCGATTATCCTTGCGCCTTTTATCACCTTTCGCCGTCAACGCGTAAGGGCGTACCGGGTCGATCCGCTGATGACGTTTTTTCAAATTGTCGTATTTCGGTAAATATGTATTTTTCACTCTTTTCGTAGAGACGTTTTTTTTAGCAAACGATCCATACTTTACGTCCGGAAATTTCATTTTTTGACAATAATGAAAATTAAATGCGAAGACGTTATCTCAAAGCGGGGAACGCGTTGAAATATAGGTACTTGTACGAGAAAAAGTTGCGGGTTTATCGCAAAGCGAAGGTTTAACCCCTTTCAACGCGGCAACGAAGCTTCGTAATCCCAAGATGAGTCTTCAGGGTTCTTTTTTTTTTCTTTTTGCTTCCCGAGCGCACCTGGTCGCGTTAATTACTCTCCCTCGGACGATCACGAGCCAACCTCCACCACCGTTTTTTCTCCGTCCTCCGTTCTCTTCCTTCCTTTTTTGCGAGCTCTTCCAGCGGACGACTCCGGCGCGAAATGAAAGAGAATAAAAAAGAAAGGGGGAGGGGGGGGGGAGAGCCAGCGAGATATTCGAAGCTGGCAAAAAACTAGCGAGAAAGAGAGGGAGCCGTGGAAGAAACATTGACGAGGAAATACGCGGTGGGCAATAAGACAAGACAAGGGAGAAACAAGGACGGCGAAAAGAGAGAAAGAGAAAGAGAGAGAGAGAGAGAGAGAGATACTACCATCAGCAACAAGTGTCCCCCGTCGCGAGAGCAAAAGCATTCCTAATTATCCCCCAACCCTTTTTAGCGCCTCTCCGGGTGCCGTCGTTCGAGCCTTTCTTTCGCCGAGTCTTCACACTTGGTTCTTTCGCGTAATAGGAGTACCCAGAAGCGATGGGAAGCATCCGGAGTGAGAAGGAAAGAGGAGAAGCGACGGAGGGAAGTCGAAGCGAGAAAGAGAGAGAGAGAGAGAGAGAGGAGAGCGGAGGAGAAGAAGAGGAGGGAAAAGGAGCGAAGGGACGGAGGATACAGCGGTTGGCAACCCCCCTGAAGCGAACCCGGACAAAAAGCCTCCTGATTGCATCTTCGTATAATAATTCCCCCCGCGTCGTTCGTCGAGTCTCGGCGCGACGAGACGAGCCGAGACGCAATCACAGAGAGCCGGGGAATGTACCGAAGGCGCGAGTAAATTAAATCGATTTCGCCGATGCACTTCGGATAATTGGTGGTTACATTAGCGCGCCTTCCGACCGCGTACGCCTCTTACGCGTACTCCTCGAGCTTTTTCGGATCCGTCCGGGGACCCTCGCGCAACAATGAACGTTGTTATCCCTTTTTTCTTTCCTCTTTTGTTCTTTTTTGGTTACCTCGTTTCGTACTTAATTGGATAATTATCGTTCGGAGCCTCGTCGAGTCACCGCGCACCACGAACGAATTCCTGATCTCGATTCGCGACGAGACTCGCGTGGGCGTTGCTTCGCTAATCGCGTCCCAAGACGAACCGACCCCCTCGCCCAACCTCGCGACCTCTGCTTTCCTCAATCTCGTTTTTTTCTTCTTTTCTCTTTCGTTTCTTCGTCGGTCGTCGATCCAGTGGTACACCGTCGACAACGCCAAAATCCGCGAGGACATCATGAAACTGTGGGTACAGCTCGGCGCCGGACCCCGCAACGATCGCCCGGACAAAGTCGCCGAAAACTTTCTCGCCAGGTCCGCCGAGAGATCGGACTCTTTGCCCCTTCAAGCTTGGCACTCCCTCGCAAGATCGGCGCTCTCCTGGTTCGTCAGCCAAACTTCCATCAACGGGTGAGTCGATTTTACAACGCGCCGGGACCTCTCCTCGAACTTTGTCGAAAAACTAAGAAAAATTAGCGAAACGTCCAGCGAAGCTTCCGGCCTCGAAGATCCTTCGTTCCCAAAATCCGGTCTTGGTCCCGAGCCAGCTGTGCCGAGCGCCTCTCGTTCTCTCGACCTCGGCCCTGTTCGGAAACGTCCGGACACCCGGGCCCTTGGCGATTCACAAAATTTCCCTCCCCGATGAACCGAGGAACGACCGGAACGAATTAAAAAAAAAAAGAAAAAATAGCGAAAAGATTGGAAACGACGCGGAGGTAACCTCGTCCGTAGGCTGCTGTATCGGTTCGAGCGTTGGAAACCTCCCCGGAGACGAGGACGAAGGGTTAGCCGAGGCAAACGCGAGATCGTTCGCGAGGCGATGAAAGGGGGCCTTACCGTCTCGCCGGTTAATTAATAACCACGCGAGATACGATCTCCGCCTATCTCTCGGAGGCCCCGCTCTCCTCCCCCTTGCCACACGCTCTTGTCCACCGTGCGCGCAACCTCGCTCTCTCGTAACTCTCGACAACGAACCTGCCAGGGAGAATCCGAGCTGCCGTGCGTTTCGAAGCTGCCGGAGGCCGCCGCGGCTCTTTCTCTCCTCCTCCTCCCCCCTCGTTCAGCGGCTCGTGCACGCGGAAGACGGTCCCTTCGCGACGCCTGGCACCGTCTTTCGCGATCCGCGTACGGACCGGCTACCCGTACCGGTGGCAGGGCCCTCCGCGTAACATTATTGATCACCAGTTTTGTTTGTCCCGCGTTCTATGCTCGCACCCCTCCTCTTCCTCGTTCTCCTCCCCTTCGCTCGCTCCCGGATGACCGCCGAAGATTCATCCTCGTTTCTCGTCGCCTCCTCTTTTCTCCGCGTCCCGACTTCCTCCGACTTCTTCATCGCGCAACGTACGCTTCCCGACGAACCCTTTCTTGAATCCCGCCGTTCGCTGATCAACCTCCGTCCGTGACGACCACCGATCTTCGATCTTGAACGCCTTACGGGCTTCTTTCGAAAACTCGGATCTTTCGAAGCTCTTTTAACGTCGATGGTTCATCGAATCGGCACTCCGCCCCGAGATTACTAAAATTGACGGGTTCGATGATTGTCCATGCGTGGCACCACCCTGTGACATTTCCGTCGCACAAACCGATTCTCCGTTTCTCGAAATCGTAAGAATTCTTCGAACGCATTTTCAGTCGATGAAACTTATCCGTAACGGATCGATGTATGAAGTTTGTTTTTTTTAAACACGTGGATTTTAATATCTCTCGATAATCATTGTTAACTACTCGTTTTAATGATATTACGCTTCGCCCTACGGAGGGTTGACGCGATTTTTGGGTTTGTTTGGGTCAGGATTCGATCGACCGTTCCGTACGGATCGATGGAACTGGACGATACCGGAGAAACGATGAAAGCTCGATGGATCATAGATAGAAAAATATATAATTAGACGACGATGATAAATCGGTTGACGGATTATAATGGGAAACCGGTTTCAGACCTGGCAAAGGGATCCAACCGAACAATCGTTCCGAGCAACGTCCGCTACCCAAACGAAGCGAAACGTGAGATTTCGTTGGTTGCGGGAAAGTTTATTTTACCGATCCTTAATGACCACCGTGATGCCGATGACGGTCGTTTGTTGCTCGCGAGTCGCGACGAATCGACGAGTGTCCTCGTATAAAGACGTTGAAGATCGGGGGAGATGGACTCTCGGTGGTAACGACTCGCCAAACGATGATGGATTTTATATCCGACCGCCCATGGAATTATCGCATCAGCGTAAAAGATAATCAATTCTCGCGCCTTCCCACGTATCCTTTTTTTGGCCCGAAAGTATACCGGAGCGTAATAAACTTGTCATCGTCGTCGTCGTCGACCCGGTCGCGTGTTTTTTTTAATCGACCAACTTATATCGGCACGAGACGAGTAATTATCTCGTCACTCGCGATAATCATCATTATTATTATCATTGTTGTTATTATAATGATAATAAACGTAAACGAGATTTTTCGCACGGCTCGTTTTTCGCGTAATTGTAAAAATAAACGAAGCGGATCTCGAAAGAAAAATAATTATTATTATAATAAATATTATAATATTATAAATATAATATTATTATATTATAATTATTATAATATGATAATTATAATTATAAGCAAACCGAAACACAGCGGAGCTCGAAAGAACGATAATTATTATAATAATAAATATTATAATTATAATATTATAATTATTATAATTATAATACTATAATTATAATTATAAACAAACCCAAGCAAAGCGGAGCTCGAAAGAAAAATAATAATAACAATAATTATTTCTCTTCCGAGATTCGCTTTGTTCATATTCATAATAACGCAGAAAACGAGCCTTGCGAAAAATCTCTTTTATTCAGCCTTGGGTCCGCCTTAAAAAATCCTAACCTCAACGCTGATCGCGATTCGCATTTTTGAAAAAATCATTTTTTCTTTGTTTTTCGTCTCTTTGATGGAGGCTGACCGAGAAATAACGAATCGTAATTGGCACGAGTGCGAACTTGAATCCACGTTGGGATAATTTCGCGCGTGAGAATTCGAGACACCACCCGGAGTATGACGGGCGTACCGGGCCGTCTCTCCTCTCGCAAGACGCTCCCGCTGCGAATATTAATTACCGGGGGAGGTCGGCCCTCTCTTTCTCTCGAACCGTCGAGAGCTCCCGATTCGCACCGTCTCTCCAAGATTAATCATAATTAAGGGTTCCGCCCGAAAGAGACGAGAAAAAAAAAATCAAACAAACAAGTCTACCAAGGAATATATATTTCTCGAGAAGCTCGTAATTGGCTTCTCTCGTATCATCGGTGGCCAACGCCTTTTTCAATTGAATTCGAAATTTCATTGAATCTCTGCTTTTTTTATGATCGACAAATGTCAGGATCAATGACGTTTCGGTCGATCGTAAAATCGGGCTCGTTTGAAAAATGTTTTATTTGATAAAATCATTTTTTCAAATTCGAAATAATTGGGAAAAGAAGGGAGTCCTTTCTGTTCGACTTTTCGTGCGATAAATAATAACAACTAATAATAATAATAATAAAAATGACAATTTCCGCAATAAATAATAATAACCCGAATCGTTAAAAATCATCGATGAATGCCAAACAACCCGAGCGGACCAAAGCCATTGACGAGGATTTGCGAATAAACGGAGAAAAGCCATCCTTCTTCCTCGTTCTCCCTATTTTTCCTCTTTTTTCATTTTCGATTTCCACCAGTAACGGTGGTGGCTCGGATCGAGGGTGCAACGAGAGCGGTGTCTCCCGATTGGCCGGGAGGTTTCGCGCGGACCTCGTTGGTCAGTAATTATCATTAGGGCGTTTGCGCAGCTAGAGGTTTCCGATTCTGGGCAAGGCGCAGCTACGTTTCTCGAGGGCGCGCGCACACGCGTTTGCCGGATGTGTAGGTACTCGGCGCGACCCAGTCGAGGATCAAGGCTGTCCTTCGTCCCCCACCCCTATCCCCCCCCCCCCCAGCTCGTAGCAACCCTCTCCTTTTCTTCGTAATTAAGAAGGACCGAGGCGCATGCGCCAATTCCCACCGTTCGCTCTATAAAAACCTAGAAGCTTCGCAACGATCGAACGAACTTGATCTCGAACCGGGATGTACAGATATAGAGACGGGATTCCTTTGGTACTTTTGTCTTCGGGTGTTCCTCGATACGACCGGAGTAATTACCCAGGGGGCGTAACGAGCTTGCGCTCTTCTCGCTTTTTCCACTTTTTCCTTTTTCTCTTCTCTCCCTCTCTCTCTCTCTCTCTCTCTTTCTCTCTTCCCTTTTTCAGACTCGCTAATTACTCGTTAAACCCTTGCCCTCGTACACGCCCATGCCAACTCCGAGCCAACCGTCTCGAGTCGTTAACACTCGGAAACCTCCACCAATCGCTGGATCCCTCGAAACTGTCGAGATCAACGCCATTCGAACGCCACTGATTAAAGATTCACGGAATTTTTTTTTTTTTTTTTTTTTGTATCGCATTAATCATTACCAACAGCGATTCGTCGTTGATAAAAAAGAACGGCGATAAAAGAAATAATGATAATACTGAGTAATGACGTTTGGACGCTTTTGGGCTTCCTGGGTAACTTGCGAATCGGTGGTAATGATTTTTTGGTTTTACTTTTTCCATTCGTTTTCTTCGTTAAATGGAATCTTAGCTCGCGGAGAGATCGGGACTGATCAGCGTTTCCAGGAGCTTTTTTATCAGCTCGCGAGGAGCTCAGAAAAAAGCTCCTTCGTGTTTGGGTTTGTTCGGTCTTCTTTCATATTCGACGGATAATTACTTTTTTATTTCCGTTTCTTCGTTTTCTTCTTTATTATTCTTTGCTCGTGTTTTTCCTCTCGTTGCTCATTTATTTTCTCTTTTCCACCCGAACTCGAATCTTAACTCTATCACGGTAAAACCAAAAGTTTGTACATCAGTAAATTTTGATCGCGTCGAAACATGTTGACCGATTTCACGAAAATTCAGTCCTCGCATCGTTATAATTTTCATCGCCACATTTTCCTGTTATCCCTTAAATCAGATCGAAACGATGAACGGTGATTCAAAAAAATACGATCAATCGACCGAGCATTTTCCCAACCGGATTTAGCATATTTTTCCTACAGCGAATAATCGTCTTTTCCGGACATACGAAAAAAAAAGAAAAAAAAAAAACATAAAACGAGTCGTCGCGAGTCAAAACCGAAGAAACGTCGAAAGTCCTTATCAACGGAATCCCCGAAACTAGGAACTCCGAGACTTCCAGCTAGAAAGGGATTTTCCGTGAGTGCATCGATTCCCGTGTGTACGTAATCAGGCAGAGGGTACACGGGTACGATAGGAGAGCGAGTAAACCTCGTCTCGTCGAGGGTTACGCTCCTCGAGTCTCGCGGGACTCCGGAGGGGTTAAAAAAAGAAGCTCGGCGTTTTTGGAGTGGGGAGGGGATCGACGGGCGGTGAGAGGAGGGGAGGGGTTGGAGGGGGGGGGGGGGGAGATAGCAGCGTACACGGTGGAAAGAATGCGAGAGATTCGCGTATAACGATCCCGTTTAAGAATGTTGGCCGCCCCCGCTCCGTTTCCCATCGATAGCTCCCCCTGCCCTCTCGCCGTCCGGGTGACTCGCGGTACGTGTGCGAGATCGCGAATTTGCCCCGGCACCTCCGGAGCTAACTGTCCCCGCTCCTCCGTGCGTCACCACCGAAGTCTTCGTTTCCCCCCACTCCTCGGCCTCCTTTTTTTTTCTTTTTCTCCTCGTTCCCCTCGTTCCCCTTTCCCGCCGCTCGTCAATCCTCCCCCTCGCTCTCTCTCTCTCTCTCTCTCTCTCTCGTAGTTCCCCCACCATACCGGCGGAGATCGACCACTCGCGGTTCGTTCCGTCTTCCTCCTCCGGACCCCTCCGCGCCGCCGCTCGTACGTTACGAACCAGGCGCGAAAGAGACCCGAAGAGAGACGACTGCATTTGCAAACTCGCGTGTATAATTGTCCGTTGGAGAATCGCCGGAGCGTCTCTCCCCCCTCCAACTTCTTCGGCCAACGAAGAGGCGGTCTCGAGATTCCACCGCCACTGCTCTCTCAAGCCCCTCTCCGAGTTTCCTCGATCTTTCGAACAACGGTCCATTCGGACACGCCCACGGAATCCCCGGCAGCATCTCTTGATGAGATTCAAGATGAGAGAGAGAGAGAAAGCGAGCGAGTTTGTCTCTCCCGGTGTCGCGAACGATCCACTCAACCCCCGTCCTACCGAAACTCGGTTCTACCTCGATTCCCCTTCTTCTGTCCCTTCCCCCTATCACCACCCCCACCCTTAACTTTCCCGATAGCCTCAACCCTCTCGAAAGCCTCCCCTCTCGTCCTTCATCTTCCTACTCCTTTCCTACCGCCCCTTATTTTTATTTTATTTATTTTATTTTTTTTTTTTTG
>JAPYZI010005242.1:0-15808 GCA_030523105.1 Ophioninae sp. A BG-2022a
TCTAATAGTTTTCCCGCAAAGTCCAGTTGAAAAATGGCTTAAAAAAACGCAAAGGGGTATGTATGGAAAAATTTGCAAAAATCGATGGTCCGACTTTGAGATTCTGCCAAAAATCGAAAAATCATCCGATATTAATGATTAAAAAAGCAATTTGAAGAGAAAATCATAACAAAGAGATTGAGCGCAAAGTGGACTACCAAATCCTAAAAAAAAAAAAGTTATCGTCGTTTTAGTGAAAAAAGGTATTTTGCCCAAAAATCGAAAAAATTTTTTGATTTTTAATATTTTTTTTATTGGTCCATTTACATGTAATTTGATCCCCTGAACACGAATCTGCCATTTATTTCCCCGAAACACCAAAAATTCCATGAAAAAAACGTTAAAAACTATTTTAGAATGGAAAAAAAAAACACGGTCGACCTCTTTACCTAGGTGTATCGAATAGGAACGTAAAAATTCCACTATTTTTGTTCGACGCGCTTGTACACAGGCAAGAGGAACAAAAGAAAAGAAATCAATAGGTCAGATATGCCGAAAACTATTTCTTATCTCATGAAAAGTTTTTCACACGGGCTCCGTTATCGAGAAGCCCGCAGGGTAAACTCTCAGGGGCCAATAAACACTAAATTCTCCGGTCTCCGATAGCGGTAAGTCCTGAAAATCCAGGGTACCCTGCCAAGAAGAAAGCTTCACCCGCAACCTTTGAAAAATGCCTGGTTACATTTGTACGAAGGTAGTTATCGTACCTGAGCCAGTAGATGTGAGGCCCACACAGTCGTTGCTTCCTTACCTCTGATTATACGAAAGAAATGGTCACGAGGGGGAAGAAATAAGGGGGTGAGGGGAATAGTTCGACGGGTAACGTCGTTTATCGTGAAAAGCATTTTGGCGAAAGCTATTCCTGACCTTCTCGTGTTTGAATTTATCCTCCCACGATTTTCTGGGAAAAAACTAGTCGTGCACGCTTCAACCCGACACTCTGAGTAAGTGAAATATGCAGCCCGTAGGCACTGCCTTAGTGCTGGTCGTGTTTAGTTACGCACAAATGTTTCCACGGGCGATAGAATTGACAAAAAAATAATTCCGACAGTTAATTTCTTCCGCTTCTCTTCTCTTCGACATACATGTGTTTCCACCCACCCTTTACATACGTCAAGGGGTACCAAATAACACTAAAATTCAACCCCAGTGCAGCATCTATTTTTCCAGCAAAATCGTAATAAGCAGTTTCTCATTAAAATCGTAAATATCCAAGATTTTGACAGCAAACGTAATATCGTTAGTCCATGAAATTGGGACGTCCCCAGTTGAGTTCGGATTACATCGTGCACCAGGAACTCCTAGACGGTTCGCCGGTATAAATTGAATTTGTTGCGCCGGAGCGAGGACCCCCGACCGGGTCGTCGTATTACCGTACAAATAATAAAATAGCACAGTTTTCTCTAGTTTGTTGGATAACTCAGGGAGTTTTTGCACACCGACGAACAATCGGTCGTATTTGTTACACAGATGTGGATGAACTTATAATTTATGTATATCGAGGTGACTGTTCACGCGCGGATAATACAGTTCATAGACGTGCTGAGAAATCCACCCGAGGATCATTTTCATTTCAAAGTCTAGTCGGAGGATTTTCGAAACAATAATAACAATGCTGGATACGGTTTTAATTAACGAGCCGGACCGTATCACGCCGAGGAACTCGATATTTACTGTGACGGTTGTATGACTGGTAGACCCTCAGTATTACACGGTGCCCAGTCTACGGGACTGGAATATAATATCATATGCTTTTGTCCGTTGATTCTCGAGTTGACGTTTGACGATTGGGATAATAATAATAAAAACAGCAATGATAATAATAATAGTAGGATGATGCTGATGTTGATGATGATACTAGATCGACCCGTGCAGCAAAAAAAAATAGTGGAATTAGGTATAGAATTCTCCCTCATCACTGTTCACGAAACAAATGAAGGGCCAATTGAAATTTCGAGTCCTATTGATCGCCGAGTGCAATATTCTCTTGAGTATAGCCCGTTAACGTCGAATTTATAGATTACCTTTTAAAACCTATGCTCGTAGGTCCACAAATGTGTGGGTGTCCGTTTGATCGTAGATACACGTTTATATCTAGGTATAGGTAGGTTCGTTTGGTCTGTGACCTTTAGCCTTGTCTTTTTTTATTGAGTTCGATTCAATCACTGGTTGAGGTTCTGGGTAGAAGCCTGAGGCTCCTCCAGGTGCAATAGGGAGGTGTGTCGGGTACTAGGTCCGATTGTGAAACGCGCGGACGAATAGACTTGCCGGATCGAAGGTGGGGTTAGCATCGATAGATGGGATCCACGTTCGATTGCACCGGCGTCTATCACCGGGCCTCTTGTTTTTCCTCGGATTTCATTTGAAAAGGGTGTTTGCTGAAACCTCTTCCGGGTCGGAGGAGAGATAGCGGTCGATATAAAAACACCGGTGGCTAGGCCCCTTGGTACCCCACGTCTATCAGCACACACCCAATTCTCTTGCACAAGGAACAAAAAGAGGCAAAGCTCCAGTGAATCCTTGCTCTCTACCAACCCGGGTTATCCCTTTTTTTTCTTCTTTTCCTTTTTTCACTTTACTCGTAGTTCCTTGCTCTTTTTTCCCCGCTCGATGGGAAACCCGATGACAAAGAGTGTGCGGGCTCTCACCTGGACTTCTCTGTCTACTCCTCCTTCTTTTTTTTTCTTCTTCTTTCTTTTCGTTTCTATCACGACCTCGGAGTGGTTTGATTAGAGGAAGACCAGTGAATCCCGAGCGAGCATGAATCGAATTCCAAATCCGATTTACACACCACTGAGCAATCCGCCAAACCGCTACGTCACCATCCTAGATTCTATGTACCTGCATATACCTTTCGCTCACTACGTACACAGAGTACTCTAGACTTTGATCTCTCCCTAATGAGGCTCGTGCACGATTGCAAGAAAATCGGCGATGCTCGATTGGGTGACACCGAGAACCGTCGAACGAAAATCAGCATCAGGTAGCCTCTGTTCCGTTACGACTCGATGGCTCTGCATCAACAAATCGAATCATTTATCAATCTAGGCTAAACGAGCCAACAGCCCTGGAGCCCGGACCTCCCTTTTCTCTACGCTACGACTTGAACGTATTTTTACACTTTTCTTGACCTAGGTCATTTCAGAGGTCATTTTAATTAAACCCAAATATACTAAATTGGAGTCAGCATTGGGTACTCGTGGTGACCCATCGGTCACCCTGTACAATCAACTGGTACATTTCGATACAGATCGTCAGAAGTGGAATTGTTGGTGTGGGATGACCGAGGGGGTTGAAAGTAACGAGTCCCAAGGTTCGAAGTGCCGGATATTACTGTTACCGAAGACTATTCGATTTGTACGTAAATGAAGATTCATCCGGTTTCTCTCGAGTCCCCCGGGTACACTTTCCGTCCTCTCCTCATCCGTTCTCTCATTCTCCATCAGTCGAATCTCTATCCAGTTATAATCTGGGGTCGTTCCGCTTTCTCTTCCATCGGGGAAATATTCAACCCCCTTAACTTCGACTTTAACTTTTATTCCTAGATGCCGTTTTACACCGCTATCTCTTGATGCACCGGGACGTAAAAAATCTTATGGGCGAGTCAAAAAAGAGGATGAAAAAAATGCATCAGTAATCGACCTTCGAGGCTTTCTGACTTGGCAGTAAAAAAATCTTCGTTAAAAGTCTCTCTCTCTTTCTCTCTCTTCGTTTATTTTTTGGTTTATATACCTATTTTTGCTATCATCCGGTTTGTACAACAATTTTGGTCACTTTTTGGGTTATTTATTTATTTTATCGTTCATATAGCGATTTGCGTTACTTTTATTATTAATTTTCAATTTTCAAAAAAATCTTTTTATTGAAATAATCATTTTTTTGTCATTTCGATATTTTTTTTGCCTATTATTTTCTGTTATTTTTCGTTATCTTTTCTCGTAAATACATTTACCTTTTCGCAAAAAATCAACGAACGAATCTTATCCGAAATAATAATAATAATACGTTTCCTGGAATAACAAATTGACCGGGGCTGATGCTAAGCCTGAAGATTCATCAATCATCCCCACAAGTTTACATTAATTTTCGCTTACCATGAAATACGCAATTGCAGTTTGACGAAGGATCGGGGAGGGGGGGGATTGGCTGAAACGTCGTTTATTTATTTCCATCAGTATTCACCAAGGGAGGAAAAAGAAAACAACGAGCCCCAACGCTTTTCCTGCTTGTTTAATCTCCCCTCGAAACCCGTCGTATTTATTTTATTCCGCGCTCTCAATTCCGAGGAGAAACGTCACTTAACGGCACGCTCGTTGACTGGCAAACGCTAGCCCCGGTCACCACCAGCGTTTTCTTCCCTTCCAATTTTTCTTTCGTTTTTTTCTTTTTTTCGACCTCCTCGAAACGCGGTCAACGATTACTCTCCCAGCTGGAACATCAAAGCTTCTTTTTTTCCTTTTTTTTTATATATTTTTTTTCATATTTCTCTCTTTTTTATTTTCCATTCCAGGGCACTCGAAACTCGAAAGCTCGAATCATGCGATTGTCACATTTGCACACCCCTACCGAGACTGTTGCACAATCTTCATCGAGCTACCCGCCGAGCTGTTATTACGAAGACTTATTTTTCCCTCTCTTTTTCTTTCTAGAATTTTATTATTATTTTCCATTATTGTTTTTTTATTTTACAGTATTATTTTAATTTTTTTTGTATATATTGAATTTTTTAAAATATGGCTTTTGTATATTTTGTATTTTTATAAATATTTGAAAAAGAATATTATTTCAGACATAATAATTATATGTACCACTTTATTATTTATATTTTTATGGATTTCTTATTTTATAAATTTTCATTTGTGATGTTTTTACACATTATTATTATTATTATCATTATTATTATTATTATTATTATTATTATTATTATTATTATTATTATTATTATTATTATTATTATTATTATTATTGTGGTCAGTATTTACTAATTTCTCTTATATATTTTGAGCTTAATAAATAACATTAATTAATCAATCTCTCTCTCTCTCTCTCTGTAGTCTAGTTTCTCTCGAATTTTCTTCTCTCCTCCTTCGTTTCACCTTGTACTTTTCTCGTTCGTTCGTGCTGGCATATATATATATATTTTTTTTTGCGACGGTCGGAAACACGCGATATATTTTCACATTCGAGTCGCGCACGTACGAAGCCATCAAGCCACCGACGTTCACAGTATTTTTTTTCTTTTTCCCCTCGTTCCCCTCTCGGTTGCGCGTTGTCGAGTATTCAGTCCTTTGTAGCGAGCCTTGAAGTTTTTACTGGGAAAAAAAATTGTCGTCTCAAAACTACCCTCGAAAGTACCTCTTCTTCTGGGTCTTGTTTTTTTTTCTTTCTTTTGTTTTACAGCTTTACCGACGCGTTCAACCGTCAGAGGGATTCCAATACCAAGAGTCAGTGGAAAGATGATATTTCTCGGTGAACTTCTCAAGGGTATCGTCTGCTTCGTTAAAATGGAGTGGAGTGTTTTTTTTTAATCGTTTAGTGAACGGTCTCTCATTTTTTTAGTCAATTTATAATTATGTTATTACGAATATTGATTTTTTAATATTTATAAATAATTTTTCATATATTTTTATTTATTTTTTAAGTTTTATAAGTAATTCGAAAACGTTAAAAACGTAAATAACATTTTTTTTTAATTCCTATAAATTGTCATTTTTTTAAACAATGAACGAATCACGAAATTCCATAGGTAAATCAGTGGACAAATAAATAAAACAAGTCTTCATAATCATTGAGAATCACCATCCATTATTCCGGGTTCGTTAACCCCCTTAAGGTGACATTAGTGAGTGGGAGGTGAGATAGAGCGATCGTGGTTGTATCTTGAACCGGCTTGATCGTCCCTGGGGGTTGAAACGAAAGGGTTCAACAGCACCTGGGTTGTAAAAGAGTAAAAGGGTCCGGGAGGGGGCGGGGATGGTTTATCGATACTCGTCAAATCCACACATCGGAGGAGTAGAAATCGCGACTAAGGGGCGAGGGGGGAGGGAGGTTGAAAGTGAGATGGAAAGTGAGTGTACGAGGGTGGCTCGTCAGTTAGCTCGACTATGCATCGAGGAACAAAGGGGTTTGAGCCCTTGGCTGGGTGGGGAGGAGGGGGGCAGGGGGATGAAGCTTTAGGAGGGTAAGAGGTCAGGGAGAAGGTTCGAAGGGTGGAAGAGGGAATTCCTGTATGGAGGGTCATTTGGAGCTATGCCACCGTTTTGGGAAGAGCTTCTACCCCCCTCCATCCTTTTCAACCCCTTTCAACCCCTTCGATTCCCACCCCTTTTCATCTTCGTCTTAACCTCGAGTGTCCTCTACCGTGATCACTGATACGAGACTACAACCAGGAATCGAACACACGCACCAACGTATATCCACCCCTGAGGTACTCAGGGGGGTGGAAAAAAAGTCGAGAATAGGGGTTGGTGCGATTGGAGGGATGGAAGAGGGCTGAAAAGCGTGATAGATCGAAAACAGGTGGAAGAAGAGAGCAGCCGAAGAGTACCGGAGGGATTCTCTGAGAGCCCACCCTCCCCCACCCTAACCAAAGTAGAGGACCACGAAAGAGAAGGAGGAAGAAGAACCGTAAATATTGATAATCGCTTGACTATATAGAGTAGGGGAGATTTCTAAGGGCTTGGTTTTGCTACGAGTGAAAAAAAATCAACCCCCCCGAAACCACCCCTAGTAAAACCTAGGGATTCTCAATTGTTGAGCTTGACAATAGGGGATGCTTTACCGTCGTGCATTAATTATTTACACTTTTCTCGTTAGAAGAGTCGCTTCAGGTTGCTGAAAACACATTTTGGGAATATTGAGCTTGCCAGGTTCGAGCAGATGATGGATCTGAATTAGACATTGATGATCCTGGTGGTTTTTTTTTAACATTCGATGAAAGCTTCTTTTCCATTGTACTTATCGACCCTTAAGGGGTTGGTTGCCCAAAAATTGTTGACTTTGGTTGATTGATCAATCAGGGCTTCCAAAGGAATGAAAAAAAAATGGATAACGAAAGTAGGAAACATTGGTTAGACACTTCCATGGTAGATGAGTCTTATCGGCTATCGATTTCAAACCCCCCAACCCCTTCCTTTGCCATTCTCATTCCACCAGACGCACGAATGTTTCGACTCCATTTTTCGTCGTTGTCGTTTCGTTTTTCTCGCCGGGCGATTGTTCAGCATCGCAGTCAGATCGAAGTGGAAAGAAATATATGTATGTATTTGGAAGTTTATTATTGTTCTGCATGACGCGGAGTTATGAACCACCCTTTTCTTTCTTTCGCGTTTTTATTTTTTTTTTTTATTGCTGTTTGTTTTTTTTTTGCTCACTCGAAACGAAACTTTTTTTTTCCGAGCGATGAAAAGCGCAGTTGGCGGCGAACGGAAGAAAAAGTATCAAGGGGTGGAAAAATGATACGTAAGAGAGAGAGCGAGAGACAGACGTTTCGAAAGAAATAAAGTGTCGCCTCGGTGAAATTGTCAGAGATCGATGGAAGAATGGCGAAAGCTCGATTATTCGATTTCGACGAGCTTTTTTCTTTTTTACTTTATTTTTTTTGTTCTTTTTTATTTTCACATCACCCTCACTGAGAGAGATATATACGCGCGGTGAGCCAAAAGAAAAACCGAGCGGAGGCAAGAGTAGCGAAGAGGTGGGTTGTCGAGGGATGGGGGTGCGGGGGATGGGGGTGGAGGAGAAATAGAGTGGTAGATGGCAAAAGTACGAAGCTCACGACGCCGGTATGTATGCCACGTGACTTTGATCAATGGACGCTCTAGTCTCGGTGAGGGGGTGAAGGGAAGGGGGTTTGGAAAGCTGGGGGGAGAAGGGAGAGAGATGTGGAGAAAAGTTGCTTTGAAACTTCGCAAAAGCATCCTCTGTGCGAAACACTCCGCGAGCTACGTTTTCTCGTCATCGAGTTATTCTCCATCATCCCCTCTCTTTTTCTCTTATTTTTATTATTATTATTTTTTTTATTTATTTAATTAAACGAGAAATATATTACATATTTTTATAGATTTATATTTTAATTGTTTATTGTTTTCTTCTATTTTTAACATTTTATTGTTGTATTATTATTATTATTATTTGTTTTATTTTTTTAAATAAAATTGAGGAGGTTTTAAGAAGCGTCGAGTATGTTGTGACAATAAAGATCAGTAGAAGAGTATTTCTAATCCCCATGAATTTCTAATCGGCCTTGATCGAGGACTCGAACCGATAGGCTGTACTTTTTTCGAGTTCTTGCCTGCCGGGAGGTCTGACCATTAACGGGGCTTTCTACTTTGAAGCCGGGGCACTTGTCGCCCAGTTGGACTTTTATGTCTAGTGGATGAAAAAATTGAGCTTTTTTCTCTCGTATTTTTGACAGGTAGTGAATAAAATATTTGTTTGTAATTGTTTACAATAATATCAAAATGAATAAATAAATTTATTTCAATTCAAATTAAAAAAATAATGATTTTTGCATAAAAATAAATAAATAATTATTTTTAAAAATGCGAATAAAAATTAAAGCAAAGATTTCTTTTAATCGTGTGATATTATTTTGCTCGGGAGATGAACGCTTCTCGGTCTGACTATTTCGGGTGTTTCTACTGGTACTCAAGCAAAGTGGCTTTTGTAGGTAGTAATCGCAATTGGGCGGCAAAATCCACTCGCGGTGACATAATAGCTGAAACCCATTAACGGTGATCATCGAAACGATAGGAGGGAGTCGAGGAGAATCGTAGATTAGGGGACGACACGCCAGGGTGAACTACGATGACGATACACTCTTCTGATGTGCCCGGTGAATGGAATGCGTGTCACTTTTACGTTTACACCAAACGCGACGGTCGAGCTTGCTGTCTTTCCACGAGGCGTCTTTACGGCTCCCGAACACGCGCGTTTTCGACTCGCAATTACGATACGCTCCAATCGCGTTTGATTACACGCCATGCACGAATAAGCGACGAAACTATTTTTTTTTTTTTATATTTTAAACGTCAATAATCCGCGAGAAAATGATTTTTAATCAGCGAGAGAAAAAATTGTTTAGATTTGCGTGGTTGACAAATTTTTATAAATTTTAACCCAATGTTTATTTATAAATAATTTTTTATGCCCGAGAAAAAAGAAAGTAATTTGTTTAGGGTTGTTTTTAATTTTTATAAGTATCTATCTCGTGATAAATTAGTTTTTTTTTGTTCAATTTCAAATTGCAAATGAATTTTAATCAGTGAATAAAAAATTTGTTTGGTTTGTTTGAATTATGACGAGTAATTAATCGTATAAAAGGTAATTTTTCATTTTTCTTTGTACTTGAAATCCCAAATAATTTTTATTCATTTCCCAATCGGTAAATAAGAAAGAAAAGAAGGGATATATTTACAATTTAAAAAAATGCTCCTGGTCGATCACGAAAAAGGTGAAACGAATAAAAAAAAAGAAATAAAATAATGAAAAGAAAAATAAAAAAAAAAAAGAAATTAAATTTAAAAAAAAGAAAATACACTCGGTTTTCCGGGTCAACTGGCGCAGCAATAACGTTGAACGACACGCGCGTCAGCCACTCGGGACCACCCTCGGAAATGGCATTGGTCTCGCGAAGATCTGATAACAGTTGTGCGTTACTAGGTCACCGCGGAGTGTCTCGTTGATGATGTACTTTCGTCGAAGAATAATAATTTCCGATGCGATCTCGGTTCTCTTCTCGGAAAAGTGACAGCTTTCCCAGATCGAGAAGAAACGAATAGGCAATAAAAAAAGATAAAATAAATAAATAAATAAATAAATAAAACCTCCAATAAATAATCAATATTCAATAAATATCGTTGGAAATAACGTTCAACCATCAAATGGTGAAGAAACCATCGTCAAAGTTTCGTTTTTTTCGCCCTTGGAGGCTTATTTGGCTAAAAACAGATTTTCAGTAGTTCAGGTCGGCTTTGGTCAGCCACAAAAAAAATCGTTCCTGCGGTAATCCGGGAAATGTTCGTTTAGTTCTCCGATCGAAAAAATATCGGCAAAGGGGTGCAATGACGCAGAAAGAATTTCGGGATGACGACGGTGCCAAAAATTTGGGTTTTCGAATTTTTTTGAATTTTTTTACTCATTGGTTAGGGTATTAGATGTTTTTCATAACGGGCGTTGGTCCTGAAATTTGGTTTTTGAAAGCTTTCTCTGGACGTCTAAATATTACAAAATAGTGATGAGCCCAAATATTTTCGTTTTTATAAAATCCCTAAAAAAGCGTTAAAAAATCCCTAAAATAGGGGTAAAAAATCGCTTAAAAAAAAGATGATGAACTTACGCGGCGTGTTCAAAGGGCGGTGTGTGTGTAGCCGGCACGAGGGCGACGGTGGCAGCGAGAAGGACGAAGCTCCACGAAGCAGCGTGTGCCCTCATCCTGGCGATTCTGACGGTACCGTCGTGGCGGTATTTCCTAAAACCGGAATTAACGATATCGAGATCTGCCGGATTAGATCCAGAAGTCGGAAGTTCCCGATGACAGTCGGTTGTGTCGTCAATATCTAGAAACGGTTGTCGACAGCGTCTTCTTCTTCTGCGTCCTCTTCGTCGTAGCTTTAGTTGCTGTTGCTGTTGTTGTTCCTTTCGTATCCTTTGACGTTTTCGTTCATCCAGTTTCCCGGTGGTTGGTCCCTCCGGGACAAAAACGGACGGCCGTTTGACGACGAGCATCAAAAAAGTATTGTTCGCATAGGATGACCTTGAGTAGAGCTTGAGTCAGCTCTTTTATGATATCTGATGTTTTATCAGTCGAGGGGTCACGACCCCAGTCTAGTTGTGTAAACAATGAGCACTTTCGTCTCCACAATCACAGTTCCTTCCGACCCATCACAATTGGGCTACCACACGCGTATCGTTAAATACAACGGAAGTTAAAAAGCTTAAGTGTGTGGAGGGGAGGGGGCGGCAATAACGAAGAAAACCGTTCACAAAAACAACCGTCGAATAAATCCTTGAAAAAAAAAAAATAAATAAAAATATAAAACAACGGTCCGTCGTTTGGGCAAAAAAAAGGGATGCCGAACTTCCCCGAAACCGGGAGGAAGCTGGCAGGTACCTCTAACCTCTTGCGTGGCTCGACTATTCGTATCGTCCGGAGCCAACGTTTGGGTTACGTACTCGTGTAGAGGTCGACGTTATCCGTGACGGCAGCTTCACCAGCAGCGCCAAAGCAGCACCAGCAAGCACCGGACCACTTTACCACCACCACGATCACGACCACCACCACCACCACCACCAACCACCACCACCACCACCACCAGCACCACCAACGACGACAACGACGACGACAACGACCAACTACGACGAGACTAGAAGCAGCACACGACTACCCCCCCTCCCCCCCCCCAAACGCTGGCTATTCCCACCACCCTGATTCAGCGCCTGGCTGCTTCGTTCCTCTTCGACTCGTCGGCTGCCCCCTCACCCCCCTCCCTCCCAACTCTTCGAAGCACAACCAACCCCAACCTCTTCTCTTTTTCCACCCCTATCCTATTTCTATCGGTTTTATTTGCCTCTCTTGGTTCTTCCTTCAAAGACTTCGATTCTCATTGGAGTTTGCCGTCCGTTGAGCTTTACTGACCGAGTCACCCTTTCGTTTCAACAGTCACCTCCTCCTTATCCCGGGATACCAGTCCGGAATCCTTTACTCACGGATCTTTTATGAAAAACACGCGTGGAACAGAGATTACTGGAAACTGTCGATTATTCATAATTCGTAGTTTTCGTCCATCGGTCATCGTCCGATTATCATCGAAAAAGATAAACTTCACTGACCCAAACACTGATATCACTTTTATCGTTCCCTCATCACTGATCTCTTTCGTCCTGATGTTCTTCACCTTGGTTCTTTTTCTTTCTCTCAACATCAGTTCCGTACCGATCCAAGTTCCTTACCACCCGAATCCTCGAGTTTACCGGAAGTGGATGAATCCCGTGTATACACGGACACGCGTATACGCGCCCGCACAACCGCGAATTGGTTAAACCTCCGGTTGATCCATCTCGGTCTCTTCCAGTCGGGCGAAAGAAAACTGGAGGCGGTCTGGGGGGGAGGGAGCGAAACCGGAGTCGGGCTTGAAAACCGGGAGCCTCCTCGGGGCCCTCCTGGAGTCCTCCTCCTATAAAGCGGGAGCCTTCCTACGGCCGCCGGTCTGCCGGTCGCTCCTCTTTGCTTTGATCCTTCCACTGGACATCTTTCGGACGGTCGCACCCGCGCTACGCCGCGCTCGGGAGTGGCGGCCCTCGCGGCTCACCCGGCCGTCCTAACGCGCAAGCGCTCCGCTCGCCTACTCATCCCTGCAAAAACCACCCCACCAGACTACCCTCATCTTTTACCTATGCCCGCGCACTATACACCTATATATAGCTTTCTCTCCCACTTTCCTCGGCAACGGCCTCTCTCCCTCTCTCTTCCCCTTTCGGCCCGTTCTTTTTCTCTTTTCTACTCACGGTCCAGTACCCCCCCGTGCGCGGAAAATAGCCTCCTCTCAGTCTCGCAGTTCTCGCAGTATCTCGCTCGCTCGCTTGGTAACTCATCCGCGCTTAACCAAACCCCCTGATCTCCCTTTCGGATCTCACCCTCTCTCCGGCTCGCTCGCTGCTTGCTGCTGCATTATTATTCTTATTGTTATTAATATTACCTTTTATTTTTATTATTTTTGTTGTTGCTTCGTTCGTCATTTTTATTTCAACATCTTACGGGCTGTTGAAATTTGTTTCTTACTTTGTTTTCTCTCTGGTGCTAGATTGTAGTATATTATTATTATTATTATTGTTGTTATTGGGATCGTTTTTCTTTTTGTTTTTTGTTTGGGTTTGCTGATACGACTGTTTTTGTTATTAATATTATTTTCAGTATTTTGGATATTTAAAAAATGGTAAAATACTATTATTATTATTATTATTATTATTATTAGTTATAATTGCTAAATTAATATTCTTAATATCGATTAAACTTTGTCTTCTTTTGATCGATATTGCAACGATTTTTGTATATGTTTTTGAGCATGGTACTCTCGGCGTCTGAAGCTCCAGAGTATGGAATAAATCTCTCTCTATCTTTCTCTCACTGTCTCTCTCTCTCTCTCTCTCTCTCTGTTTTCTTCACTCCCCCAGAGCGATCACCCTCTTCGTTGCTCGACTACGATGCAAGAGCCTCCAGCCGGGACGTCGAGGAACCCGGCTCCCCATCGAGCATCCCCCGTCACTCGGCAGCAACCCTCTCTCAACGCTTTGCCACCCTCTTTCAGCTGTGCGCTTTTATCTGCGTGCGTGAACACGGCCGAACGACGGATCGCGCGTACACGCGATACACCACCCGCCGTCTTCCGACCAAACTTTTCTACGCGCTACGTCAAACCTGCGCTACTTATTAACGTCGCATTTTCCTTTTTTCTTGTTTTTTTATTTTTGTATCGCAAAATTCATTTTTTTTACCCGATAATTAATTAGCTTCGGTGAACAAAAAAAGTTACGAAATTATTGTTTGTTTTGTTTCGATCGGTCAAAAAAGATCAAACATTTTTTTTTAATTCGACAATTAATTAGCAGTGACAGAAAAAAATAAAAACTTGAATTTTTCACTAAATAATTAATTCGAAAAAAATTTTTTAAATATTGTAAAATAGAATAGAATTAATTTTTTTCTGTTGAGACTAATTCTTGATTTGTATCGGGTCCCTGAGGTTTATTCGCTCGGTATATCCTCGAGTTGAGCTATTTATTCAATGCGTTCGACTTTGTTTACGTGCGAGAGTGGAAAATTGTTTCGCGTTGTTTGCGCTACTTCGGTTTTTGCGAGGGAGCAGTCGTGCGATCACGATCCTTCTTTTTTCCCTATATAAATATAGGGACGAGAAAATAAGGGAGAGGCGGGGAGAGAGAAAGAGAGAGAGAGAGATGTCGATCGAAGAAAAAGGGTTGAAGCAGGAATGAGAAAAAGAGTTGGGGAGGGACGGAGTCGAAGTGAAGCGCAAGAGGGAACGAATCCGATGAATTTGTAGCTCGCGATCGACAACTTCCATCCTCAGAATCTTTTTCTTTCCCTCGATCCTGTCTCATCGATTTACTCGTTTTACGTAACGTTTCACTTTATTTTCATCGAACGTGCCAATTATGTCTTTTCACATAATATCACGATGACGAAACAAAATCTAAAGTTTATTGAAAGTAGAGCACTTATCGTTTAATAAACAATCATATATTTTTACATTTATCAATATTTCAACATCACGAATAATTATTTACTAATATTAATTGACATATAAATATTACAATGACCTATTCATTATTTTAAGAATAAATAAAAATGATCAAAAATTAATAAATAAATATTACTGAAGTAAAAAAACCCTAACTAAATTTAATGTTAATTCGTATTAATAAAATAATAATAATAATAATAATAATATTGATATATCGTAAAACCCCCAAATAAAAACTAATTAAATACATTATTCCGACGATTTAATTAACTATAACAATTCACAATTAATTTAACAAACGAATAAAAAACCTATCGTTACGCGAGGTACGGAGAAGAGCCGACAGATTTTCCCGATTCTTTGATAAGGAAAGGAAAAACTGTTCGAAAGCTCGTTTCGTCGTCGAACGAGCGATGGCAGGGGCGGGGTGTCGAATTGCAAGAGTAATATCGAAGGAAGAGCTCGCAGGAAACGAAGCTTTTTCCCTCGTATAATTTATTCCGTATTTCTTAGCGTATATACCCGAGGCGAAATTGGCCATGAAAACTTATGGAAGTTTACGGATTAACTCGTGAGATACGCGCAGCACTGGGGTGACCGGTCAGATATCCCAGGCCCATATATCTCTCTCTCTCTTGGATCCTCGTAATCTTGCGATTACATTTCTGAATGTATTAAATTTTCTGCGACGAAGAAGAGAGAAAAGAAAAGGTGCGAGAGTGAATTAAGGGGGTCTCAGAACTCTGCTTTATTATTTGTTGAATTTTTGTTACATATTTATTTATTTATTTATTTATTTATTTATATATTTATTTATTTATTTATTTATTTATTTAATGGAGTCCAAATACGATTTTATTTATAAAGAGCCACTTGTCTTCAAGTCCAAAAGTCACAAATATCCCGTTCTTCAATAACTCTCCCGGTCACGAATGTGACCAATACGAATACAACCGTACATAAATATACTTGGACACGTCGTTGTAGGTTGCAGGGACAGTAGAGGGTGGCGAGATGGTCGACCCTCGTCGACGGATAGTGGCGAACGAGAATTACCACTGTCTGACACCGAACAGGCTTGAACTACTGCGAGTCCAACGGTATATACAGGGTGTATCACGACGGATTCGTCCCTCCCGAGCTCGAATTTATTATTTATTTCTCCAAAATCCAAAATTTATAGGGAAAAATGTCAATAAAATTTTCTAGAAACGTATTTTTTACATTTTCCCAGGCCAATTTTGAAATTTCGGCAAAAACTCGAGTATATTCGTAATCAGCAGAAAATTTCCGATCAAATACACCCTTTTAATATGTAAAAAACGAAAAAAAAATTTTTTCGACCTCCCAGGCCCGTTTTCCCGAAATCTTAAAAATCACGAAATTTCAAAAGGCCGTAGAGTAAGTTCCTCGCACGCTATGGGGATTCAATGGGGGAGTTCGGAAAAGGTTTTTGCCTAACTTAGATAATGGCGTTGGATTCGTATCGATATCTCGCATAGTTTCCC